>PVHY01002227.1:0-132286 GCA_004024945.1 Uropsilus gracilis | reverse complement strand
TTGCATTGGCTTGGTATTTTGGTTGAGAAGGCTGGGGATGGTGGTAAGGACCCACGAGTGGAAAGTTTAAACTGTGTTTTAAAGTTTTTCTTTTCTGCAGTTTTTGGAGCTGAAAGCAGAGAGCAGTTGGCTGGCTTTTGCATATCAATGGTAAAGGTGATCAGTGAAAATGCTAATAAAGAGTGTGTAGCCTGCTTTGGAGAGAGAAGCAGGCGGATAGGGGTAAACAGTTAGTTCAAGTCAAAAAGTCTTCATTTTTACCCACTTTCACTTTTCAAAATACTTAATTTCTAAGATTGAAAATAAATGTTTTTATCAGCAATGCAATCTCCAAAGGTGCTAAGGCCCTTCTATCATTTAAAACTCTTAAAATAATTATATGTAAGAAGGCACAATAGCCTTGTTTTAATAGCGTGAACTCTTATTGTAAATGAAGGCAATATTTAGTCTCTGAAAGTCTGTAGTTGCATGTCTATTTAAGAAGAACTATAAAAAAAACCTCTTAGCACCATACTTTTGCCCATGAGATAGTTCCTTGCCAATGAAAAAAGCATTGCCTCCCTTAGTATTTTAAATAACAAGAAAAAAAGATTTTCTTCAGCATTGTCTTTAGAAAGGTTATTTTCCTTGTGTTGGACTCAGAGTAAGGCATTGGTTGACAAACCGTTTGAAAGTAAGTCTTGGTCCTCTTAAAAATAGATAGTCTTAAGTGATAAGTCAGTAATTCTGTATTTGTATAATCACAAATAAATTGTGCATTTTGATTTTTAATAGAAATCCAGTGGAATATTCCCAGTGCACTAACTAGGGCCCATATTTTTAAAGAATTATGAAAACACAAAATGCTTTGCATTAAAATGATAAAATTATTTAATCAGTAAATAACAGAAAAATATGTTTAAAATGTGTATTTTCATACCCATGGCATTACAATAATCATTTGATTTATAAAATTAAAAAAAAGCTTCATATATATGTGCAGTATCATTTTTAAATCTCCTTATTTCTGAATATGGTAGGGTCCAATGTACTTTTTCATCAGAATTCTTGGGTAGTATTGTGTGTATATTATACACAAGGAAACATGGGTTCAAATCTTTTAAGTAACTAGCTCAAAGTCACACAGTATTATCAGTTGAAAACCTTCAACTGCACATTAAAGTTAATCTTAGAACAGTAGTTTAAACAAATAGGGATTTGCTTTTTCACATAACAAAAAGGTTGGGAGTGGCCAATTGCTGGTAGTTCAACTAATTAACAATGTCACTTAGGCCAGAGGTTTTTTTAATCTTTCTACCATGATCTTCATAGAATTTTGCTCTTCACCATCACAACTTCAATGCCTCTGGTCACAAAAAGAATGTGACAATCTTGGACATCATGGCATGCTAAAGGCAAGAAGATAAGAACTGGATATCAACAATTGCTTCTTCAGTAATCTATTGAAACTTCTGAGAGGCATACCTCATGTTTCTTTGACTAGGATAGGGTCATGAAACTGGTCCTAATGTGGTTCTTTTGCAAGAATCACTTTAAGAAAGATTACATGGTTGGCTAGCCAACAATGTCAAGGAAAATGTAATTTTTATGTTTAGAAATTAGCTATATTCTGAACAAACATCCTGACATGAAAAATAACTCAGGAATGTGTCAGTTGCCCAAAGTAAAATTATTTCAGAATAATGAAGACAAAATAAGTAAAAGTGTCCATTTACTCCACATACTGTTATTTATCTAATTATCACCTTGCTGGAGGGTAGGAACTTGATTTTCTGTAATTGTTAAAATTACTGATCCACACATACCTCTTTTCAGATGGAATTTAGGTCTTCTTTAAAGAACACAGGGGCTTATGAAGAACCCTATCTTAACTTTTCTGGGAGTAGATATTCTCAGCGTACTTGCAAAATTCTCACTTCTTTTACTGACAATCACCCCTTTTCTTTTACGTCTTTATGAAGACATCATGGCAGGCAGACATACATCTATATGCTAGTCACACAGTACCTCAAAACAGTAATAAAAGTTAAGAAGTATCTGCTTTCTACTTTTGAAACCTTTTTTTTTTTTTTTTTTTTAGACTAGACTAGCTCTCGCTATTTTGCCCGTGGAAGCGCAGGCTCTCATTGCCTGGGTACCACAGACTCAAGCAATCTCCAGCCTCAGCTTCCCAGGTAGCTGGGATGACAGGCGTGCGCCACCACACCCAGCTATTTTTTGGAACTAGGTCTCGCTACGGGCCCCAGGCGGGACTCGAACCGCGATCCCTAGCCCCGGCTGCTTCATAGGCCGAAGCTTACAAGCACCAGCCACTGTGCCTGGCCTGAGGAGACCTTTTAATGGGTCTCTGAAGAAAACTGGAATGAGATAAGGTTGTAACTTCTTACTCTCCATATAGTGAGTGGCAAGAGGTATGACTATCCATCCATTTTACTGTGTGAAATTTCTGTCACTCCTCTTGGGACAACTTCAAGGACCCTGTAAATCATACATCATAGCAGTAAGATATAGCATCAGGACCTCAGGCTTTAGTGTCAGAAGCTCAGTTTCCTCACTCACTAATTCATTATGGGTATATCACCTAGACTCAATTCTCCTTTAAAATGAAAATAATAATAATAATAACTAATAATAATAGTTATAATTTATTTGAAATACATGTTTTGAGACTCAGAGTAGACATTAACTATTTTATAATGACAAAGCAAATTAAGAATGTAGTACCTTGTCACTTTAGTAATTTCATTGAGATTTGTCCAATTGAGGTTACTTTGATGGATTTATAATGATGTTTTAAAGTTTAACCAACATAGTAGCTAGAAAAAAGTTCTTGTTGTTTCTTTGTTCTTTTGCATTGCTGAAATAAATGCAAAAGTGTAAGCAGAGCAGGTTTTATCATTTATAAAATTAAGCAGAAGCGCAAAGAGGGAGTGCCCCGGCGGCCCCAAGCCTGCCTGAGTAGCCAAGTGCTGACCGGTGGACCTTGCCCCGCCACTGGACAGCCCTGGCACCAAGCCAGTGGTTGGGGTGGGGGCTGAAGGGCTGGTTCAGGTGCCCAGGCAGGTGGCCCAGCTCCTACTTGGTGGCCACAGCTCAAGGGGATGGGAGTGGTGGGGCGCGTGGGTGGCATAGCTAGCAACTTCTGGTCACTCCCACTCCAATTAACTCACATTAGGAGTAAGAAAAATACTAAAGATCAGCTGCAGACACAGAAGAGGGGTGGAAAATGAATAAAGGCCATGGACACACACATTTGTGGGCAGAACAGATATATGCACCAGAGAAACACCAGACATTGGACTGTCACACCAATCTTAGTGCTGACATAGCTCAGAACTACACCTGCAACATACTGGAGACTGGAAGCCAGAATCCTGGTTCAGGTATGCCCTCAAAGAGAGCAGCATGACATTCCCACTCTGCCTTTTCCAAAGAGGTGGAAGACCACAAAATGGGGCAGTGGGCCCACAGCAGAGTTGCAAACCAAGAGAATAGCAATGAACTGGACCGACCAGCTCTGATGCCTGTTCCCATGGAGGAACTTTCTATGGACAACGGCTGGGAGCCAGGTTTCCTAAGTTGGAAACTGGAACCAAAATTGATGAATCAGGGAAATGCAACAGAACACAGAACAGAACAGAAGAGACAAACAGCTAGGAGCAGCAGGCACTGATAGACAGCTGCCGAGCTTGAACTGGCTGCCTGAGGCAAAGTTAAGACTGGCAATCTAAGCAGTATGGTCAATCATGTCCCAGGGATACAAATACCAGGAAAAGGACATAGATCCAGAAACAGAAAAGACCAAAGGACTAAACATGGACTAACATACAACTACAATAAAGGAGTCAGAATGACTTAACGGGTAGTTGGGGGAAATGGGGGCACACCAAGAGGATCAGCAACAATACAAATATGAATGATGTACAAAATCAAAAATAAAAAAAAGAATAAAGCTTTAGATTTTAAGTAAAAAAAATAAAATTAAGCAGAATCCCATTTTCATTCACATTGGTATTTTTAAATTCTTTCCCTTATAAATCTAAAGTAAAGTATATTTTTGTTACAGCTTTTGTCTTTAGCATTTTATTTAGTAAACTCCTCTGATATCAAATAATGAAGTATTTTTATCTGGGGTCTTTTTACATAGTAGTAGAAATTGCAAACTTAGTAGGTGAAATCAGTTTCAATCCTGGAAAAATAAATAGATGTCTGCTTATAAATAAGTATTTGTACCTTTCTATTACACTTATGTTGTAGTTATATAAAATGCTTTGAAATATATTTTTATATTAAAGACAGGTCAATTCTTCCATAATATCTGGCATTAACAGCAAATATTTTTCAGAAATTAGGATGTATTACTCCTTTAGAGAAACATTCTAGGTCTAGCTAGTCTAAATAAGTTATTTCTCTTCATTTCTTCATGTAGCATTTATTTGATTTAATGTCTAACTCACAAAAGTATAAACTCCATTAAGACCTTGTATATTTTGTTGACTACCCTATTTAGCTAATACATACATTCAAAGAACATTTGTTAAATGAGAAAAAAAAGATAAAAGCAAAGGATGGATAATGTTTTTAGTGAACATATTTATTTACACATTTCCCCTTTCCATAAAATGAGAGGTAGAAGAAAAGTTGGGAGAGAATATAAAAAGAGTGAATGTGAGATCAGTTTAAAAGGCATTCTTGCATTGAGATTTTTCTTTATTTTCTAGTTTTAGATCCCAAATATGAAAATCTAGTCCACAGGAAATAAAGTTGGGCAGTTCTTGAAAAATCCTGTTTACCTGTCTATTGTTGTAACAAGGTCAGAGGCACATTTCTGCCTTTATCTGCTAACAGTGCAAGTTTAGAGAGAGTAAGATACATAAGACAAAGACTGAAGACATCTGGGTAGCAGGTGATACAGTGAGTGCTGACTGATTCTCTCCTTTCCTGCCTATCCAAGGAGTACAGTCAGGCTTGTTCTCATTCATTGTATTCAGCTCCTTTTGTCTGCCCTGGTGAGAACAGGGGCGCATTCTACCTCAAACAAAGTGTTCCCCAAAGAAAGGTCATGCTGCTAACTATGAAAGTGATTCATGTTTTTGAGATTTCCAAGTAGCCTATTTTGGTAGCTGTAGTTATTATCTTGAAAAATTAAAAAATTAGCGTATTTGAAGTTAGGGTCTTGACTTCTTTCCTCTAAAGTATGTGTGCATGTTTCATGTACATTGAACAATATAGACTAAGTAAAGCTAGTAATATTTTTGCAAATGTGAATTCTAATTGCATATGCTGTAACTCTGAGTAACTCTCCAAAGTTTACACAATAATCTCAGATATGTTAATCATTAATAGGTCCTGTTTGAAGAATGTCTTCTAGATATCTCTAATTTTAAGTTTAAAATTGGATATTGGATTTCCTGTTTCACTATGCAATATTTAAATACTCAGTGTTTGAAGCAAGGATTCTTGGTGTTCATTGTCTTCAGCTCAGGGCAAGTGTATGTGTACCCAAAGGTCCTCTCACAAAGCCCACAGGGACCTACTGTGCCACTAATCCTCACAATTCAAAAAGGAACACAGAGGAGGTTAGAGTCAGCAGCCAGAAATTGCCTGTTGGCCACAGGACAGCAATTCAGCTCCTGGCAGTTTGTTTTTCTCAAAATTGAAGATGATACTGAAAAGAAGTCTCTCTTGTATGATGGTGAATCTAAGGGAGGAAATAAAGGAAAATACAAAAGAAAGATTAATGTACCAGGCTTTCTAAAGTTCTGAGATCTTTCTCCCAAACAGAAATGAGGATGAGATCTTGTCATTCCACTCGAGTGGTTAGACAGCTGTGAGAAGGCAATTAGGGAATTACCTAGAACTATACTCACAGGAAATAGGAATGGAGGCACAACAGCAATTTAAGTCTGAATGGTCTGGAAACAAGTAGAACTTTAAGACTGAACATTATGTCAATGTGTGTATTTTGTTAGCTAAAGTCCCCACTTTTAGAGTTGTGGTTGGATGGTAAAAAGTGGAAGGTTTGTCCACCTACAAAATATGAACCCTCACAAGAGCCTTCCATGTCAGCAGAGGTATATAGGGTAACTCTAGAAGTCACTTTCTGGATGGGTCTTATTTCATTGGGCATGCTAGAGCAACTATATTCCATTTCTTCATTTACTTTATAGCTAAGAGGAAGAGGAGGAAAAGAATCAAAGGCAAATACTAGTGCCTTATTATCCATACACACAGTTCAGTGATAGAATCTTATAGCTAGAAGAGACTAAAGATTGATCTATTTTTAAAAGTTTGCTTTTTTGTTGACATAGGTCAAGGGTACACAGAACTGGTCAATTAACCCAAAGTATCATGTTATGAAAAAAAAAAAAAAGAATGCTGTATTGGACAGGAGACACTAATTCAAGTTCAGAAAGTAACACTAAAAATTTTGGGCAAACCAACCACATTTTTGGACCGCGGTTTCTTGATATTAAAAAATTTGGACTATAGCAATGGGTCTTAGTGTGGGTCAGTGCAGGCTTCCCAGTTGAGTCCCATTGGGAGAGTAATAATTAAGCCAATTTCTTGAAAAATCTAACATTCCAATGTTCTAAACCTGTAGCATAAAAGTCAATGTCTCTATATCTTCCCATATATATCTTGGTCATTTTTTTTCAAAAATACAATAATAAAGGAGAAAAATAACAATCAGAATGTCCTTGGAGAGCAAACATACATGCCACATCAATTTTTTGTTTTTATATCATGAGGGTGTGATTATTATTATGTGATCAACTCTGTATTGACTATTACTCTGAAGATAATGGCCCAAGTAGAACATCACATAATCAGTATTGTTTTAGAGATTATTATTTATTCCCTAGATGATTAAAACATAGGTGGTGATGTAGTACATCTTGACAGTTTTGTTCCAGCCAGTTGAAGTAGAATTGGTGGTTGAGTATCACAATCAATATTACGGTTCAAGACCTCTTTCAGGTACAAACACTAATCTCCCCAATATGACCAATAACCAACAGATCAAATTTCAGCAGGACAAATGCTGTAAATCTATACATTAATTCTAACAATTCCTTTTTTGCCTTTTTTCCCTGAAGTCAAACTCTGTTTTAAAAACTACTATTTTTCCTGATTTTTAAAATTGATTTTAAAACAATCTCTTATGTTTTTCACATGCAACTGTATTACTCACTCTAAATCTGAGTCATTTGTACCTTTTCTAAAATTACACTTTCCAGTGAGGTACAATGAACTATGATGGAGGACTAAGAGCATTGGTGGTAGGTATGGAATGGTAACTACAGTTGAAGAGAGGGATCTTATACATAGATGTTGTAAACATCACAGATTACAATCAGTATATGTTATCACAATAAGAAAATTTTAAAAGCTAGTGAATAAATAAAATGACATTTTCCTTTGGAATGCCACTCAAGGGACAAATTGGTAATTTTGATTTTGTAGCCTGACAAGAAGTTACTGTTAAATCTCTTCATCAATGTAATTTCTTAATAATAAAATTTATTAATTTGTGCAGTTTTATATTTATAGAAAAACTGAACAAAACTTGCAGAGTTCCTACATGTTTTCTAATTCCCTTTCCCTTATATTAACATATATAAGCATATTAGTGTTATATTTTCTAGAATTGATGAGTCACTATTACTAAGTTAGTATTAACTAAAGTCTCAACATTAAAATTTGCCCTCTGTAGTATATAATCTAATGATTCTGACAAATTGTATAATAACAGTGCTCATTTTTTATACAGTTGCAGTAAACTGAATAAACTGACATTAATTCATAGCAGCAATAAACAGAAAAATATAAAAATACCTACTTGCAAAGATTTCCAACTGCTTAAAATCATCAATTACAAGCTTCCTTTTACCTACCATGTTTGAAACTCAAATTTATTATCTTATCCCCCAAGAAAAACTGTTTCTCCAAGTCTCAAGTGATACAATTTTGACACCAGGAAGAATGGCACCTGCTTCACATGCTGGGGCACCATGGTGCAATTAGTGCTTATGAGGACAGGTATGAAAGTTATAAATTCCTTGTCTAGTTTTGCCTTTCCCTCTCTAGAGTTTCAAATTAATAAAATTTAGAGTAATTATACTTAAGACTTGGAAAATGTAGATGCTGATCTTAATCCTGATATTAAATAGATGGGATATTTCAAATACAGTTTTTTACTGCTCTTGACTTCAGTTTCCTATTAAATAGGGGCATGAGATTAGGTGATCTCTCAGATCCTTTCCAGCTCTAATGTGATTCCTCATTCTCTTTCATTCTATATCCTGGTGACATTAAAAAAATTTGTTTTTTCACTTTCTCCCTACCCTACAGTTATCATCCTTCCAGGTCAATTTATATCCTGTCTGTGTTAGCAGAATCAAAACTGAAATGAATCTTTCTGGTATACCTGACTCTTCCCAGCTCCAAATCATTACATGCAACACTGATAGGTTGAGGTATTTAAAAAACTACCTTTTATACACATATTGTATTCCCGTGTTCAAAATACTGATGCTTCCTGGTACTGGTATACAAGCACCACATGTTAATTCATTTGCTTCTCCTAGGACAGAAGTTGCAAACTTAAATGCCTACACAAGCCAAACAGGCAAGGCAAAATGAAGCCAAGTGGGTGGATATTGCAGCAAATCAGAGAATGTATGCCTTACTCTAAAGGATGTTGTTAAAACTTGGCTTCATCACATGGCTGCCATCTGGGAATGTAGACTCAGTGATGCCAACCAGATCTTTCAATATTTCAAGACATAGGAAATTTGGATTTCTTTGTAAAATATTCTGCTTTTAATGTGTTGACAACTAAATCAGTTTTTCACTTTGTGATTTAATTTTGCTTAATTATGTCAAAATTATATCCCAAAGTCAAAACAGTATTACAAGTTCACAGTAATACTATTTCCATCTATTCCACTTTTTTCATTCCTTCTCTTATAAGTAACTAGTTTCATTAGTTACAGTCTTATCCTTCATCAATTTTTCTAAAGTATATACATTATACTCATATGCGTATGAATATTTTCTTTACTTTCATATGCAAACAATATCATAAGACACAGTTTCCCCATTGTTTTTTTTTTCTTCATGTAATTCATTGTGGATCCACATCAGCAAACAATAAATTCTTTATCTCTTTATATAACCAAATCAGATTCTATTGTGAAGATGTACCATAGTTTATTCCAGGGTTTGAAAAGCTACAGCCTGATGGTCAGATTAAGTCTGCCATCTGTTTTTGACTTAGAGCTTTGAATTAAATTTTTTGGTTTGTTTTTAAAAGGTTGAAAACAAAATCAAAAGAGTATTTTGTGACTAAAACTTCTATAAAAGTCACATTTCAGTTTCCACAAGTCAACTCTGACTGAAGTACAGCTTACTCATTTGCTTTTTGCTACACTGATAGAATTGAGTGTGGTAGAGACCATATGCCCTCAAAGCATAAAATATTTACTATTTGGATTTTTCTGGGAAAAGTTTGCCAACCCTGGTTTATTCAACCACTATTAATAGATGTTTTGGTTGTTTTCAATTGACTGTTATCCTAAATGATGCCTAAAGTAAAGTATCCTAAATGATACCTTGGATATCATTTTGTACTTTTGCCAGTAAATCTGAATTGTTGTGTCAAAAGGTAAGTGCACAGGTAATTGCACTAGAAGTTGCCAATTTCCTATCTGTAAGGATTATATGATTTTTGCTTTCCCTCCAACAATGTGTGGGAGTGCATATTAGCCTCATTCTCATCAACGGAGTATATTGTCAAACATTGATATGTTATTTTTAAGACACTGGAAGATTTCAACAAAATTATGTCTAAACAAAAGATGCAGAGCAAGATGCACCCATTTACAGATCTGCAATGTAACACTTTCAGGTTGTACTGTGTCTCAGTGTGTCCAGCCTCAGGGGTGCATATGGAACAGAAAGTCAGCCCTCATCACTTAAATGTGGAACTCCACCTGCAGTGATGGGGGAAGATGGTGCCTTTACCTAGATGGTCTGACCAGAGAGTTGCATTTTCTATTCTACTTAGTAAGGTGACATTTCATAGTTTGCTATGGGAAGTAGGTGGCAGGACAGTGATGATGGAAAAGTGAGAGACTGGTGGCTTCACAATTCGTCACCCCTGTTTTAGGGCATTTAGGTTCAGTCCTCATTTCATTCACCTACTATATTTCCTAATCTCTCCTTAAAAATACTCTTCATATCCATTCTTTAAAGTCGAACCAGCTCTGCTCCTGACTTCTCAGTTTGGTCTTTCTCAATCACTCCTATGAGATTCTTATTTGCTTTTTAAAATTCATTCATTTTTTTTTGATTCACTAATTAATTCACTCTATATCTCATGTTGACTGTTTCATCACCTCCTTTTGCCCTTTTCTCTTTCCAAAATTAGCTTTCTCCCTATCTTTTATCCCCTTCCCTCTTACATAGTAGTAAGAATATAGCTTATACTTAACAACCGTAGTGAAAAAAACAATCTGAAGAAATGCACCAAATTTTCTAAACTATTCAAACATATACTTGAGGATTCTTACTAAATTAAATTGAAGTGGATTTTGCATCTAAATGGGATTTGCTGGTTTCCTCTTTGATTAGCAGGAGCAAATGCCACTTAAAGGTGAATGTAAATTGTGGTTAAGACAATAAACTGAGGTCAAAGCTACCATAGCATCAGCAGAGATTAGGAAATAGGGGGAGCTAGGCTGACTTACTCGGTGGAATATTAGATGCTACAGGGTGGTCTATTTCTAGAAAGGAGGGACAGTGTGTGGGCACTGGGATGATGTCATTATGGTATGGGATCAGAAGTCAGGACTGAGGGTCTAAAGAGGGTGTGGCAAATTTTTAAGATCCACATAATAAATATTTAGACTTTGCAGGCCATAATATATTACAATGATTCAATGATCACTGGACAGCCAAGGACAATATGTAAATGAATGCATATGGCTATGTTATGATAAAACTACTTATAGAAACTGAAATTTAAATTGCATGTATTTTTTTAGATGCCACAAAATTTTACTTTTTCTATGTTCTAAAAGTATAAAAATATTTTTGACCCATAAGCTATAGAGTAAGAGGCAGTGGGCTGTACTGTATGAATCTCTGGCCTAGAGGTTCAGTTTCAATCTAATAAGTCAAATATTCATTTCTGTTTGTGAAAATATGCATTGAAATGCCTGATTTAGATTATTTTTGAAATAACATTCTTGAAGGAAAATTGGTGTACCTGGTGATTTGAAAAATATGATTACTGTTCTTATTCTTCTCAAAAGATAATAAAAATAGTAAAAATATTGTATCTGAAGTCTTACACACCTTACTAATCCTCACAACAACCCTATGAGACTTGAAAGATTCCAGAATTACTTAGCTGCTTAGAAACTAATTCAGTATTATGCTTCATATAAAAAATGAAGCATCTGTACACACTTACTGATAAACATAACTTGAAATTTGGCAAAGGTCTACCTTAATATCTTATTAAGACCCTATCTTAATATGGTCGCTGGATAAGACACAGAGTAATAGTATCTCATATGCTCAGTTCCCACTCATAAATCACAACGTAAGGATTTAAGTGATGAACGCTAAAATGCTGTTTGTAAGGTGAAATTAGTAGCACATTTCAATAAAATTTCATTATTTTAGTGTTTCATATTAAGATGTGATGATCAGCAATGAGTTCATCAATAATGAACAATTTCTATTGTCAGAACAACTCTAAAATATGTTTGAAGCTATGATGTGTCCATTAGCGATCCATTTATAAAAGAGGACACAAGGAGGCACAAACCAATCTAACACTTTTTATCAATGATGTAGAAGAAATAGTCCAGAAATACTAATTTTTCTTTATAGTCCTATGACTTATATAGCCCTTACACATATATTATTTTTATCATGTCATAGATAACTCACTACAGTTTGATGTTTAGAAAGGACAGATATCATATGTCTATTTTACAGATGGGAGGACAAGGCTCAGTGAAGTTAAATGAGTAATTACTGATAAGAAGATGGCATGCCGGGCTGATGAAAGCAGGACCAGCCTCATTGTGTGTGCTACCTGTGTAGTTGTTCAGTCATGCACCTGAAAAGCCTCTGTGCTTGGTTCATGCACCATCATTATTTTGAAATTTTTAATAATTTATTAACAAAGGGTCCTACATTTTCACTTTACACTGAGCCCCTCAAATTATGCAACCAATGCTATCTTAAACCAAAATCTTATTTAATGTGTGCTTTATAATCTTATTTCATTCCCCAACAATCCTTAAACTGTTTCTAGATATGAAGACACCAAGCTAGGCCATGATATGTTGACTCCATTACCTTTGAGTTTATTCATAGTTATTTACTGTGTTGAAAAGACAACAAAGAAATCTCCTCAAAATTCTGATGGAAAAGGATTTTCTATCTGAAAGTCTATACCTTATAAAGTATGAAATGTGGACTAGAAAACAGAAGAACAGTTTTAGTCATCAAAGGCTCAGGGAACCTCCAGCAATACAATGCCTAGGTTAGGAAGCAGAGAGGCAGAACACTCAGGAAAGAGGATCTACAAGCCAGGAGAGCAGTGAAGGGTGGTCCCAGGAGAGCAAAGCAGCTGGTCTGGGAAGAAGTGGCCCCCAATGAAGCAGAGAGTTGAGATGGGAATATTCTGTGGTTGGGATAAGAGAGACAGGGGTGACTCATTTGATAAACACTGTAATATTCAAAGATTTTTGGGGAAAAAGTATGATTACAAGAGGAAACTGAAAGAACAAAATATAATTAGGAATGCCAAGAACAACACCAAAACATGGTAAGATAGGAAATATAGCCACAAAAAGTACAACTATTTGATTCATAATAAAACTCAAATCGGCAAGTTTAATTCAAAATAAGCTAAGGACTTTTAGATTATTTAATTAAAAGTGATGCAGCTATAGTTAGAATGGGTGCAGGTGGTGGTGGTTGTATTGTAATAGCTAAATCCTCATTAAGCATAGAAGGTCATAAATAGTATCTAGTTATTACTATTATTATTATTATTATTATTATTATTATTATTATTATTGAGACTATTTCTCACTATTTTTGCCCATGGAAACACAGGCTCACGTTGCCTGGGGTACCACAGACTCAAACAATCCTCAGCCTCAGCTAGGATTACAGGTGCACGCCACCACGCCCAGCTATTTTTTTGGCACTAGGTCTCCTATGTTGTCCTGGGCAGGGCTTGAACCTCCATCCCCAGACCCAGCTGCGACTCCATAAGCTGTCGCTTACAGGCACGTGCCACCATGCCCAGCCTATAGTATCCAGTGTTGGCAAACCAGGAATTGAATACTCTTTTTTTTTTTTTTTTTTTTTTGAGACTAGGTCTTGCTATTTTTGCCTGTGGAACCACAGGCTCTCGTTGCCCGGGGTACCACGGACTCAAGCAATCCCCAGCCTCAGCTTCCCAGGTAGCTGGGATTATAGGCGTGCACCACCACACCCAGCTATTTTTTTGGAACTAGGTCTCACTACGTGCCCCAAGCGGGACTCGAACCGCGATCCCTAGCCCCAGCCGCTTCATAGGCTGAAGCTTACAAGCACGAGCCACTGTGCCCGGCCAGGAGTTGAATACTCTTGATTGTATAAGCAAACTATTTCAAAATACAGAAGCTAGTAGTTAATGAGAGGTTGTCTACAGAAAACAGGACTTGGGGTTGGGGGCTTTGGAAAAGAAATTGTCAATATTCATTAGAAATCTTTCAGTTCAATTTGATTTTTGTAAGCCCATGCATGCATTAGTCTATATGTAAATATGATTTTTTAAAAAAATTTATTTCAAAGTTGGAGTCCCAGTCAGTCATGAAAATGATAGAAAAAAAACCAACCTGACCATACTACAATCTTTTCAATTTATTCTGATAGATGTAGTATGAGACCCAATTTCTAAAAGTAAGCTTTAGTTCATAGTTTCTAATTCTTTCCTGCTGAAGGTATCTTAAAACCTACTAGCTGATGTTCAAAATGGGATTCCAGGTATGTTGATGAAAGACTTGGTCAATGTTGAAGTTATTTTTTCCTAAGGAGAAATTTTAGGGTACTTTTAGCTTTGACTTTTATTTGGCATCAAATGACAAGAAAACATAAGAAACCAATTATTAGAACTACCATTATGACATTCTATTGTAGTTCACTTAATAAGACTCTAGATATTTTTAAAAATTACAAATAATTAACATTTTACACTTCCTAGAGGTCACTGAAGTGAATGTGGAATAAAATAGACACTTAAGTTAATTAAGTTTTTAAATGATACTAAATGCACTTTGATAGCAAATACAAAATTTAAAAAATGTAATGATTTTAACATATCTCATGTAACTGCTTAGTATTAAATGGTATTAATGAAAGAGTACTATGATAAAAAAGTTTAAATAACATGTATTGAGAATCTACTAAATGCCAGACCTTTTCAGATCTTTTGCTAGTTTTTATCCAAGACACAATCTCTTCACAATCCATTTTCTATACATTGTGCAAATAAGGAGATAAATTTCAGAAATAGTAAATGACTTGCTCAGAATGAGACTGATCATGTGGTAAATTCATTGTTGAAACCCATTGAATTGAATTCAAAGTCTATGCTTAGTTAAAAAAGCAACAAGAATTTTCAGATTAAGTACATGAAACTAAAATGAAGATAATGAGAGTAACATATACTAACATACAGTGATAGCTGTCTCAAATTGCAACACAACTGAAAAAACTGTAAGCTAGCAAATCAAGCTCACAATGTTCACAATAAAATTGGGCTTAGTTAGGCCAAGCTAAAGCTTGAAGCTAAAAAATAACTTGGGGAGGTATGGACTCAGGCTTTTGTTAGGTAGCAGGAATAATAAAAGGGATTCTAAGTGTTGTCCCTAAACTAGCAGTATTAACATTACTTTGAAAATTTATGGAAATGCAAACTATCTGCTCTACTACAGAGCAAGACCAGTATTTCTTAAAAGTTAGGTGCATAGGAATTACCTAACCAATTAGTTACTACTACATGGATTCCTTGGTCCCACCCAACATTCTGATTTAGTTGGTCTATGGTGGGGACCATATTTGGTGAGAACCATATTCCAAAGAGACTCCTGGGTATGGTGATGCTGCCGTTCTGAGACCACATTTGTGCTTGAATTATAGACTATCAAATTCCATCATAAGTTACAAATTAATTCTTTTTCAGAGAGTACAAAATTAAATGAATGAACTTTTCTCTAAGACAAAGGGTTGGAATACAGTTGTGGACAGGCAGAGAGGATGGTTAGAATTGAAGAATCACAGGAGACAGGTCAAGTAGAAAGCTCTAGGTCAGAAGATTTGGTAGTCATGGTTAGATCTAGAGAGAACAGGGTTCACATAAAGCACTTATGTTCAGAGAGTATGGAATTTCTTTAGCAGTCCTAGTATGGTTTTTATCTATTTGATATCAATTAGGTCTCAGATATGATAAGGGAGGAAACATTTTAAAATCTGTGATTGAAATTAGTTTTATTCAAGAGCCCATGAATCATAAGAGGAAGGGTACAGCTAGATATTAATTTCTAATTTTCAAATTAATATATATATATTTTTTTATCTAAGTCATTCCTAACATGGGAGATTTTACCGAAGTCCTGGAAGCACCTTCTTTAAACTCCCTGGCTTTCCTGTCAGCAGAGAACAGCAGCGCCGAGAACACGGAATTCCATTATCATGGTTTCATGTTATAAAAAATAAAATTCTAAAAATAGGGATTTAAAACTTAGAGAAAGTTTAGTGTAAAACTTATTATGGGGCTTTTAAAAATTCTATATCCCACTACAGCTTTCTACCATTTCCAATTTTCTTCACAAATCTAGAAAGAAATGTTGAAGTCACATTTTCAAATTCAGTTGAACAAGTTTGTTTCCCAGAACTAAATACCAGAGATACATTTTGTATGTTCTTTGTGGTTTGAAGGTCATATTTAACAAAAATAAATACTTCCACTGCAGAATTCAGAAATCCACAGAAAATTATTGTATCTGTGTGACAGGTTTAGAGCAACTTTTTCTTTTGTGTCAGAGAGAGTCCAGGAAATTCATAGAATTATCAAGTTGGGAAGACCTGTGGGGAAATGGAGTCTCTGCATTCAAATCCAGAGAAGGAAATAAGCAAAGGGGACAAGAAATAGTGCAGATACAAAAGGTAAACAAAACTCCAACTCCCCAAACCTCTTAATTTAAGAGAATCTTGTGGAGTACCCCCACTCTACTGGAGATATTTATTTTTCAATTAGTTAAGGATATTAGAAATGTTACGCAAACATTGATTTATTAATCTCTTATTTTGGATTTTTCTAGAAATAGATCTAAAATAAGGTAAAGGTATATATTTTACTTGAAAGGTGGACTCAAGGAACACCAAGGGAAGTGAGAAAGCAGGACAGAGAAAGGAAGGTAGGTGGACAATAAAGAGGAACTTGTCAAACAAGAACTGGATCCTGCTAAAGATTCTGAAACTAGTAGAATTTCACCCAAGAACTCTTCCACCAGCTCCTATGATCAGTCACTGATGAAAGCAGGTGGGGTAGGGATTATTCCCTGGTACTGTTGATCTCCATACCTGGTGCCACCCAGAATCAACTACTGGATTTTTGGGACCCAGAATAAAATGAAAACATGGAAAGAAGTCCTAGCTCAAAAAGCCAGGAAAAGTACTCTTGTGCTCTATCTCATTCATGCTCTCTCTCTTTCTCTCTCTCTCTCTCTCTCAGCAGATATATGTGCTGTGACCTTGTATCTACTTGTGAATCTCAGTTCAGCTTGTGCCCACAGGCCTATAATGGATAGAGGATAGTAGGAGTCACTGGGTCGGAGAAGGCAAAAGAATCAGGAAAAAAATCAGCATATAAATGGAGGTTTCAAGACCCTTATACATGTTCTGTTGTCCCATTGAATGTTACTAAAAGGTCAGAAAATTGAAGATAAATTCGCTAATATTTCTATATAGAAACTTTAAAACTGCAGGGCTGGCCACGGTGGCTTGTGCTTGTAAGCTTCAGCCTATGAAGCGGCCGGGCCTAGGAATCGCGGTTCGAGCCCCGCCTGGGGCCTGTAGCGAGACCTAGTTCCAAAAAAAAATAGCTGGGCGTGGTGGTACGCACCTGTAATCACAGCTACATGGGAAGCTGAGGCTGGGGATTGCTTGAGTCTGTGGTACCCCGGGCAACGAGAGTCTGCAGTTCCACGTGCAAAAATAGCAAGACCTAGTCTCAAAAAAAAAAAAAAAAAAACAAAAAAACCTGTAAAACTGCAAAGAAACCCAAACTTGGGGTTCCTCTGAAAGACTACACTGGTCTACGCCCTAGCAACCAACCCTGATTCTGCCAGCTAGATGCACCCTCTGACAGAAGATGCAGGCAGCTGGAAACTGGAGTAGATTGCAGTGCTGAAAGTTCAAGGGGGTTAGGTGGAACATCAAAAGTGGAAGCTACAGATTCAAAGATGGAAAGTACAGAAAGAAACCTTTTCCTACAATCAATTTTACTTTTCAAATGAGAGAACAGGAAATTCTTTAATTGACCCTGAACTCTAATTCTTAGAGATTATCTTTCCTTTCAGCACACTCCCCTATATTAAGGCCTCACATTATGCTGCATGCTATAATATATGGTTTTCCTAAATAGCCTCAATCATACATTAACTATATTTGTTAAGTTTTTTCTATCTTCCAGTAGGTGCTAATGATTAGTGATAAACAAGACAGACTTGCTGCGATAATAGAGATTGCAGTGAAGTTTCATCTGAGAAATTTTTCTTACATCTCACTGAAATTCTCCCCACATCTTGAAAGCTGTGCTAGCATTTGGAAAGGAGAAGTGATATCCTTATTCCATGTCAATTGCAACCCTTGAGAGTTACGCATGAAAATGCAATAGCTACATTCACCTACCTTTTAAATCCATTTAGAATCCTTGCTAAGCTATAAATTCAGTGGGAAGTCCCTTGGGTTAATTATAGATTTTGTAAAAATAGTTCTTTCTATTCCTTTTCACAATGACAAGCTCACCAGCATATCATTCAGGGTAAACACATAAGCAGCTGTTTCTTATATGGTGTGTTTCTTAATTGTTCTAAGGTTGTTCTAAAGAGAAAACCTTTGTAATAAGTCATTGTACAACCTGATCTAACTCAATGTTCCCTTTTTAAAAAATTTAAAATGAATTATTATTATTAAAAATCCAATGTGTACTTAGTAACATTCTTTGTATCTATTTTTGATATTTATTTATTTTAAACATCCTTGTAGGTTTTCACAGTATAGGATTTCTCTCCTCAGGTGTGGTCACCCTTGTTTTCCCACCATCAAAGTGCCCTTACAAGGACCACTATATAACATTGTTAAAAGAAACAGAAGACACAAAGAATTGGAAATATATTCCCTGATTGTGGATTGAAAGAATCAACATTGTCAAAATGACTATCCTTTCCAAAGCAATAGATTCAAAGCAACCCCAATAGATATCTCAATGACATTCTTTAAAACAAAAACAAAAACAAAAACCCAAAACAAAACAAAGATCATTGAAATTCATATAGAACTACAAAAACCCCTGAATAGCCTGAATAACTCTCTTGCCTAAAAAGGGGGAAATAGAGGTATCACCTTCTGGGCTTCAAATGAACTCAAAGTGCATTGAACCCCAGTGATTTGAACCTATTAGTTAGAATCTTAGAACTGTTTCCAAAATTTGGTTCTTACCTTCTCTTCAGTGCTCCTTTAAAGTATGAAGATATTACCTATTAATTGTTTCTTTTTTTTATTCCATCTCTAGTATGAAGATTTTAAAAAATAACTTTTTTATACCAACAACAAGGCTTTCAGAACTGCGAGAGAAACATCTTATCATGAAATAAAGCAATTCTTTGTTCCTAGAAGAAAATGGTCATTGTTTCTTATTGCTGAGGTAATTCTTGGTATGATGGGGGAAATAGCCAGAATAATTGAGAAAAATGGATGTGTGTATCACAAAGCCAAAATGCATCTTTTCTATTACATAAATAATCATCAGCTCTTACTGACACTTGGTATTATATAGTTAGAGAAGAGGTGTTTATATTACTAGATACAATATGAAAAGACTCTTATCTCTATTTCACCAGGTTTCTAGTGATTTAAAATACCATTTGCATCTTGCACTGTGTATACTGTTCACATAAAGATGTAATATAGTGTTGAACATACTGTTTCAAATGAAGCTGTTGAATAGACCATGTTTGTCTATATGATTTTAGAAAATCACAAATACTTCCTATAAGATATATAAGGACCAAGTAAAATCACACAGAAATCTGATTTCTTATTAATGTTGAGATATATATTAATAGTTGTGTATATATTTTATTGATAAAATCATGTGGTAAGATTTTTTGGTACCATTTTGTGCCACTTTGAAACTTCTGCTTTCTAAATAATAGTATAAAAATAACTACAAATGCTCCTCTAGCAAAAAATGACAGTGATGTAAACAATTGCCAGTTCTCATTTCTAAAGAGCTAAAACCAAGGAAATATGTAAGAAATCCTGGATTAGCTGTACTCTACTTGAATGAAATAAACATTTAAGTAACACTCTTGTGTTTGATGGCTCTTTTTCACATCTGCTAATACAGAGCCTCTAACTCCTCAAAATTTATTATTTCTGAAGTTTCCTTAGGGATGTTTATGATTGTCCCCAAGTTCTATGAGCTTTAAATATATGGCACCTTTTATTTTCTATGGTTCCATTTCTTCTATCTCCTGCATCTCTGACCTGTATCTGAGATCCCTGATAATGGACAATCTATTGTTTACTAGGTCACACAAAGGTGTCCTTGGCTCCCACAGAAGTCCTGTTGGTCTCTTACAGTCTTCTGAGATGGAAATGATCCTTATTTTATTTTTTTGGATACTGTTACTTCTTGCCAGTTATTTCCTTCTCCTATTATGTTCTCCTTCAATGATATCAGAGAGACCTCTAAAAATCATAATTTTCACTAATCTTAAAAGACCTTCTCTTTTTCCTACCATAAATATATTCTTGCATGAATTTCATTTTTCTTGCACTCAAGAGTCAAACCTGGAATCATATTTCATAGCTAATCCATAAGTAAACTCTCTTGACTCTATACCTTTAAATATATCCAAACTCTGACTAGTTTTTACCTGACTAGTTTTTACCTGACCTGTCTCTATCATTTGAATCCGATTATTCATTTCCTTTTGTTGGGACTATTTTAAGTTTCCTAACCAAAGTCCTTACTTCCAAAATAGCTACTAATGAAATCAGAATGGTATTTTATAAACTTAATCATGCTTCAACTCTAAAGAGTTCATAGTGTTCTTGTTCAGGATGAAATCCAGAGACTTTACCTTGTCTTATACAACTTTCAGTCATTTGAAAAAAAAAAAAAAACAAGGCAAGGTTTATGATCAAAATAAGGAGGAAAAAGAAGCAGATATATATTTACATAGGAATTATGCGATAGTACCAATGATTATCAAATGTTGATAACAAATGTTGAATTATTTAGTGATTAAACAGATAAAAGGATAAAGGCAGCATGATTGTAGCTAGAATTCAATTTGAAAGATTATTATTATTGTTAGTATTAGGACTATTCACAATATTGACATATTCCATTAAGACACAAAGATGTACTGCATTTATCACTTGTTTCCAAGATTGATGTCACTATGCTGCTTTATTTAGTTAATAAAATATGGATAGAAGTGACAAACATGTACAGGAAATGAGAAGTCATTTTCATCACTGAACACAATTACCTAGAAGTGAAAAGATTAACTTGGGTGGGGGGGGGAGATTTATAATCAAAGGAAAATTATAAGATGCAAATAATAAAATGGAAGTTAAATAACATCTGAAAACAAACAAACAAACCTTTCAGTCATTTGGTTCCTAGCTATCTAATAAGTCCTTTCCAACTCCCCTTACTTCTCTCTCCCTGCTTCTTGTATTCATATCCCACATGTTCCTTCCCTTACTTAATTTTCTGTTCTCTTACACTCATCACCTCTCCAGAGAGACTCTTTTTTTTTTTTTTTTTTTTTTTTTTTTTGAGACTAGGTCTTGCTATTTTTGCCCATGGAACCGCAGGCTCTCGTTGCCCGGGGTACCACAGACTCAAGCAATTCCCAACCTCAGCTTCCCAGGTAGCTGGGATTACAGGTGCGCACCACCACACCCAGCTATTTTTTTGGAACTAGGTCTCGCTACGGGCCCCAGGTGGGACTCGAACCGCGATCCCTAAGCCCTGGCCGCTTCATAGGCTGAAGCTTACAGGCACGAGCCACCGTTCCCGGCCTCCAGAGAGACTCTTAACCACACCAACTTATTAAAAAAAGAGAGCTATTGCTTCTGACCCTGTTGATGTATGTCATTTTCTAGTTCCTTAGTTGGCTTTTCATCTCAGCACTTTTTGTCACCTGATCTCTTAAGTATTTATTTTATATATTTATGATCTTTCACTCCAAGTAGAAAGTCAGTTCTACAAAAGAAACAACATAATTTGCTTTGTTCACTAATATATTCTCAGAACCCTGCAAATAGTAGGAGTTCAATAAACATGTGTTAACTAAAGAAATGGATATATCTCCTTTCTATAATAAAGGAGGCAACTTGGTCAAAGCTATAACATTCCTGGCTCTTTGACTAAATATTATAACATTTCATATATTACTCCAAGCTATTACATTTAACAATCATACTACCTCCAGTTATTGGAAAATATGTTTTCAGTACTGAATATCTTCAAATATTTGACCACTTCTAGGAAAAGTATGACTATAAGTCTGGGTAACTATAATGAGAATATCTTAAGATATGTGATATTTAATAAGCCTTTCTAATTGAAAAATTTGTAAAGAGGAAAATTTTTACTTATTAATTTTTTATTCAACAACATCTAGAATTTTTTTCAAAGCTTTTTTTCATATACATGTTCTTTCAAAGTTAAGAAAAACAGAATTATATTGAAGAATAATAGGGATCTTAAAACAAGAGAATTTCGTATTCTATTTGTAAATCTAAAAAGTAAAAACTTTTGTATATAAGTAGGACTTTTCTTTTTTTACAAAGATTATGTTGATTTATGTAAGCAGAAATGTGTTTTCCTACCTTTGTGTTTAACCTTTTCTTCTTTCTAATCAAAGTAATATATAAGTGACATTGCATTTTAAACCCTGCTAAATATAACTTAAGGGACTCCATTTTGAAAAAGGTCATTTATCTGTGGGAAAGTTTGATTAGGCTTAAAATTCTATACAAACACAGATTTTCAAAAAGTTTTATAAAAGTTTTAACACCACACCATCTTCAGTAACTCAAATTGGTTTTTCTAATCTATAATTAGTTTTATTAATCCCTGGATAATATTGTTAGCCTCTGAAGTCTCTTGTGGCTCAACAAAGGGGATCTGAGAAGCATAGAAAGAAAAAACAACAGAGCAATTGGGCCATAAAATATACAGTAATCAATTCCCTATGTTAACAACATTTGTAATACCATTGGAAGTTCCCAGAAGTTTCAGCCCTGGGAAGAATATGGAGGTGAGAGAAATGAGATATGAATTAAGGATTATCTTTTGGTACATGGATTACCAGTATAAAAATCTTTAGGACAGCAAAAAACTTACTCTGAAAATTTCAAATAAAGTTCTTGAATTAGACAATCTCATTAAACAAGCATTCTCAGTCATTACCGGAGTATCACTTCTGCACTGCTATGATTACAGAGAATGCCATAATTAGAATCTTCAATAGCAAAAATTATTGTAATACGATTGTAATACTTTTCACCTGAAAAATGGAAACTTGCCTTCTTTTATCTAAAATAATGTAAAGCCTAAAGGTCTGCTGAATTGCAATTATTTTGCTTAATCTTTATATCTCAAGCTAAACGATTAATCCATCAAGGCTTAAAAGTGCCTTTGCAGTGATTTTGATGAGGAATTTATTTCTATCAATGACCTAGATTTTCCCCCTATTTTTGAATAGAGGTCATTGAACCAGAAATATTTACAGCTGTGGTTCTCAAATTTTAGTGTGTATATCAACTGTATACAAGGTTTATGAAAATTGCTGGGTCCTACAACCAGAGTTTCTGATTCAGTAGGTCTGGGGCCTAAAATTTTATATTTTGAGAAGTTTCTAAATGGTGTTTATGTTACTATTACAACAGTTGTGTTTTAAAAGCAGTGGGCCACTGGTTTAAATAAAAGCAAGTGAATACCCCACAAGTAATTTTGTTTGAATTTGTTTTATTTTCTAATTTGAAATATGCTATTTATCATCAAAGAGGAAATATTTAAAATACATTGTTTAGACATAATTTTAAAAAATGCACTGAGTTCTCAGTTGTGTCATAGGGAATCTCACTTGGGGCCAATGGACAGAACTTTCAAAATAGAGACCGTCGCAATTTAAAGCCCTAGTCATGGAGGAGAAATCTGTATATTATCTATTTTTTTATTTGTTGAGAGCTGAACACAGGGTACAAAGAAAGGATGATGAGAGAGATGGCTTAGCGACGGGAGTTCAGGATTGACTGGAAGTAATGGACTAGACAATGATTCATTAAACAACGAAAGGGATATTCATAAGGAACGGAGCACAATTTCGGAGCACAATTTATGATGAATTTTAAAGGAAGGTAAGTGTCAAGGGTGTAATAAAATTGGTTAACAGGTTAACATATTGGTTTTTGTGAGGTAATTGGGGGCAGGAGGATCAATTCACAAATAGGCTGCTATCTTTTTAAGGAATGTTTTTTTAGGTAAACATTGGAGGGATGGCAATGCTATCACTCTTTAGAGGTATTTATGTCCATTTTGTCTCCAGTTTTCCGGGGACAGATGAGATAGTAAAATGAGGTGTTTCTTATTTTACAGCATGAGCCCAGTCTGATCTGTGATAGTGCCTGGCATTTATTAATCATTTTATTGTTTACATATTCATGCATATAGGAATATATAAATATGTATATTTTTATACACATATATACATGTATATACATATATAAATACACACATATATACATATATATGTGCACATACACATATATATATACACCTGGGAGCCCTCATCTCGATCTTTTTGTGTTTCTCCCTTCCCCAATTTCTCCCTTCCCTCACACCCTCCCTAGCAGCCTGCCCCAACTCTGCTGCATATTTAAAATGTTATTGGTCCATGACCTCCATTCCTATTATCAGTCAAATTAATTAAGAGAAGTGTAAATAAAATTACTCAAAATATCACCTGGTTTGCCTTATACCTACTAATACTTGATTCTCACTGAGCCAATTTCTGGAATTCTTGATGTATGAAATCTCTCTGACTTTGAAAGTCTTGATCTAGTTTGTACTTCCTTGTCTCCCTTGCTTAAAAAAAAAAAATATGATCAGCATTGTGATGCCAAACTATTAACATATGATTTATAATGGGTATGTTCTCACTATAAATAAATTCTTCACATCTCTAACTTTTGTTTAATCAAATATCCAGTATGAAGGAAAGTAAAAATAAGAAACAAAAGAGAAAAATATTCATATCCAGGATTATGGCAATAAAAAAGAACTTAAGTTCTAAAAAGGCTTTTTCCTTCATTTGACCTAGTAGATCTGAACAATTTAAAGATAGAAATGGTTACTATTGCTCTTTTCCCACACATTAACTTCATGAATGTACCTAATGTATGACTTTTGCTTTTAGCCTTTCTCTCTTCATCTCAGACATTCAGCAAAACACCAGAGACTGTCTGTCTTGTTTGGAGGAGATTGGCAGCATCTCCATGGACATACTACCTTTAAGGTTATCTGAAATTGATGACCTGCCATCTTTCTCTATCGTCTCAAGGTGACTTTTGTTATTTTCACCTTTTCTGATGACACTGATGTTTTTTTCCCATTAAGCTTCTCTCATACTTTATAGCTTGCAGAGATGCTTCTGATTTATAAAGCAGCTCATATCCTTTTAAGTGTAACTTTTGGAATTATATGGATAGAAAGTGCCATGATTAAAATAATCTGATAAAAAATGTAATGTAATGGCATTAAAAATTATATATAATTATTACTATATATATATATAATTGAACCTAGGAACATATGGGATGGACAGCATTTGCACAAAGCAATACCTCAGCAGACCATTACAGCACTTTAGGAAAGACTCTGTTTTTCCCTTCCTGTACCACATTCCATCTTAGAGAAGACACCCATTTCCCAGTGCAAGAGCTCTTCTCAATCCATGTGAATCAGAAAAATAAACATGTAAGTTTAACACTGGCATATAATCATCTCTCTACCCACCACTCCATTTTAGGACACAGGACATTATTAACACATTAGAGATTAGGAGTACTTTGCAAAAGTGTTCCTTTTATTTTCTCCTAGAGGTACTCTCCATCCTAAATTACTGTTCCCCTTGCACTTCTCTGGAGTGTTGCCATCTAGAACCCTCACTTAAACATTGTAATATTGATTAGTTTTCTCAAATCTTAAAATTTAAAACAACTGAATCATACTACATGAATTTGCAATTGGGCAAGGTGATTTTGAGTTTCATTCATGTTGATAAGTATAGATTGAATTAATTCACTTCATTGATAAATAATATTTCATTGTACGAACATACTGTAATTTATCCATTATACTATTGATGATGTTTTGGGTTCCTTCCAGTACTTTGCTGTTATTAAAAGTGCTAGGATATTTGCCCAACAGAGGGACTGATTGATTGCATCAAAAAAGTTTTTTTTTTTTTAAACAAACAAACATAGATCAACAGTTTTTGCCCATAGTAATCCTTGACTGAATTAATATCAATTACTTGATAGTTGATTTAAGGTCTTTTAATATTTCTTAGCAAATATGTACCATGTAACACATATGAAAAACATGTTTGCAGAATGTAAGGTAAAGATTAGTACCTGTTTAATTTGATTTACTTGTTGCAGGAGGATCTACACCCTCGCTCAAGAAAACAGAATAAAACTGTAAAAGGATAACTCATTCCAGTATATGTGTTCCTTGCTAGGCCATCAAGTAAGAACATATTTGTCCAGCTAAGTTCCTTTAAAATCTTCTCGGATGAGAACAGATAGAAATAAGTTCGGTAAGCCAAATATTTGCCCAGCTGACTTTTCCTGTCAAGTTGGCTTCTATATGGGTAGCAGTCAATTTACCCTTTAATTCTCCTCCTGGCCCTTCTATACTACTCAATACTTTCCATTTCCATCAAAAAGCATTTATTAAGCACATGGTTATTCATTGTATTATAAATTAAATCATGATTGGAAAATGGATTAGCACAAAGGGCTGTAGCCTATATTATTGAAGAAAGCTTACTAACTTTATTTAGTCTATATCTTATGTCAGGAATCTCATTGTAATATCTATTATTCCCACACAATTTGAATGATGTATATACCAATGAAGACCTAGACATTAAGAAATGAAGGTATCTATGACAATATCCCTGCAACCACCTTCAGTCCCAGGGAAGCCTGTGTTTGCTCACGATTATTCCCCACTAGCAAGATATTAAGAGGTCAAGTACATCTTGCTTTGGAATTAGACTCATCAAGAACTGTTTTCTTGGCAGGAGTGTTGATTATGATAATTTTCTAGATACTTCTGTTCTGGCCTTTCTGATTTTTTTCTTTTTTAAGGCTTTTAAATTGAATTTCTGACTTCAAAACACTCGGTTTATTTCCTTTGTTTCTTCTCATTTATTTTCTATTAAGTTAACAGCACTACTGAGTTTACAACACTGATACAATTTAAGGGAATTGGCTCACACCTCTCAGGTGTGTGTTACTATACCATACCCACCACCACAACATCCATTGTCCTTTATTACATTGGGCAACCCCCCTTTTGTTTCCACCCTACCCTTTTGTTTCTTAATAGCCATTATTCTTATTATGCAAGTAACAAATGATTATTGCAGATGTAGTTGACGGTGTCCATATTTATAGTTGAGATGTGAGTAACTGCTCCCAGCAGTGAACCACATTTCCAAGTATTATACTTGATTTTACCCAGTTAGACAAGCAAGTTAGCAAAAAATCGAATCACTCTTCCCTAATACTCAAGTCCTCCCCAACCTCCCCTTTCTATGCAAAGCCAGTCCTGTTTGTTCATGTCTCATTACGTGCTTATTTGAAAATCAAATATAAGTGTGCATTGTATTTTTTTTTGTTTTATTTTAAATAATTTATTTATGTATATATATTTCACATCATTGTGATCCCTGGGGGTCACCACCACCTCCCCTCCCTGGCCACTCCAGCTGGTCTCCTCCCTAAGTTGTGTAATTTTGTTTTGTTATACATATATTAGTGAAACCATTTGGTTTCTGTCTTTTTCCTTCTGACTTGTTTCTGCCAATATGATTTCTTCTAGGTACATCCATGTTACCAAAAAAAATCATCAAATTTGTCATTTTTGATTGAAGAGAAATATTCCATTGTGTATAGATACCACATCTTTTTCATCCAGTCATCTGTCTTGGGGCATTTGGGTTGTTTCCAGGTCCTTGAAATTATAAATAGTGCTGCAATAAACATCCGAGCACAGGTGTCCCTTTGTGCTCACATTGAGTTCTCCTTTGGGTAGATTCCCAGAAGAGCGATTGCTGGGTCAGATGGTAGTTCCGTTTTTGTTAAGTCCTCCAAACTGTTTTCCATAGTGGCTGGACCAGTTTGCATTCCCACCAGCAGTATAAAAGTGTTCCTTTCTCTCCACATCCAGGCCAGCACTTGATGGATGTGGGCCGTTCTTACTGGTGCAAGGTAGTATCTCATCGTGGTTTTGATTTGCATTTCCCTTATTGCTAATGACACTGAACAGTTTTTCATGTGCCTGTTGGCCATTTGGACTTCCTTTTTGGAGAAGTGTCTTTTTAGATCTTCTCCCCATTTTTTTAGCTGTTTTTTTTTTTTTTTTTGCTTTGTTTCTGTTGTGTGAGTTCTTTGTGTATCTTTGTTACCAGACCCTTATCACTTGTATGGAGGGCAAAAATTTTTCCCACTAGGTTGGGATTTTGTTTTTTCTGTGGTTTCTTTGCTGTACAGAAACTTTTTAGTTTGATGTAGTCCCAGCTATTTATGTTAACCATTTTTTTTGCCATCTATAGATGTGGCCAAAAATGGATTTCTGAATTGTAACTCATGAAGGGTTTTGCCCAGGTTTTCCTCTATGTATTTTACGGTTTCAGGTCTTATATGCAAGTCTTTTATCCATTTGAGTTAGTTTTTGTACATAGTGTGAGGGAGGTATCTTGGTCCATTTTTTTTTTTTGCATGTCTAGGTCCACTTTTTCCAATACCATTTATTGAAAAGGCTGTCCTTGTTCCAATGTAAGTTTTTCACTCTGTTAAAAATCAGTCAACTATATATGCGTGGCTTTATTTCAGGGGATCCAATTTTGTTCCATTGGTCTGACTGTTTTTGTACTAGTACCCAGTTGTTTTAATTACTATGGCTGTGTAGTATAGCTTGAAGTCTGAAATAGTAATACCTCCATTCTCTCTTTTTCTGGTCAGGAGGTTTTTTGATAATCGAGGTCTTTTGTTATTCCATATGAATTTCTATAATTTTTATTCTATCTCTTTGAAGAATGTTGTTGGAATTTTTATAGGGATTGTATTGAATCTGTAGATTGCTTTTAGTAGGATGGCCATTTTGATGATGTTAATTCTTCCAATCCATGACCAGGGAATATCTTTCCATTTTCTTATGTTTTCTTCTATCTCTTTTAGCAGCATTTTGAAGTTCCCTTTGTATAGATCTTTCACATGTTTTGTTAGGTTTATCCCCAGGTATTTTTTTTTTTTTTGGTGTGATGGTAAATTGAATGGTTTTTTAAATTTCTTCTTCTGCTGCTTGACTTTTTGTGTGTCGGAACGCTTCTGTCTTCTGTGTGTTGATTTTATACTTTACTGAACTGGTTTATTGTTTCAAGAAGTTTTTCTGTGGATTCTTTTGGATTCTCTACATAAAGAATCATACTGTCTGCATATAATGAGAGCTTCAGTTCTTCTTTCCCTGTTTGTACCCCTTTTATGTCTTTCTCTTTTCTTATTGCCCCTGCTAGTACAATGTTGAAAAGTAGTATAGAAAATGGGCATCTAGATCTTAATTGGAATGATTTTAGTTTTTCTCCATTTATGATGATGCTTGCTGTAGCTTTGTCATAGGTGGCTTTTTTTATGTTGAGATATGTTCTGGCATCATATATTTTAGTTTGCTAAATCTACCCCTTGAGCTGGCAGATTCCACAGCTGCCAGCAGATGTTTGTTAATTATTTTAAAAAACCACATCTATCACTGCACTGCTGCTTTGTGGCTGTTGCAGTCAAGGTTGGAGGCAAATGCAGGAATTTTTAAGGGTGGCTGGTATCAAAGAAGGTAGACTAAGGATGGACGTTTGCTCCAGAAGTTTTTCCATCAGTCAGTGTAGATTTTTGTCCAGATATTTTTAAAGGGTCCAGAAATGGATTGATTTTCTCACATTACCTTTCTATGTGCCCATTAGAACAATGGTGCTCTATGGCAAAATGACCCTGACATCCTCCAATTCTATCTTTGAAGGTTCATACAAATAATTACAGATGACAGAGTGGGGTTAAGTTCACCTACAGAAAACATTACTTCTCTCTGTTAGGTCACTTGATACTAGTTTCCTACCTCCCGTTCATTGACAATTATTTTCTTATATTGTATTCTCCATAGTTTTCCTGCCACCATGTCACCAGTGAACCATCACCATATTCTCTTGTGTTCTTCTCCCCTTTGTTTCTAACCCCTTACCTCCCCTCTACCTTGCTATATGTCTCTGATTTATGGTCAGTTTGCTAGTTTTAACTTTTTTTTGACCTTTGATTTGGTTTCTCTATATTCCATATATGTGAGACCATCAAATATTTATCTTTTTCTTTCTGACTTATTTCATTAAGCATAATCTCTTCCAGTTCCATCCTTGTTGCAGAAAATGACTTGAGTTTATTTTTTTTATCTCTGAGTAATATTCCATTGTGTAAATATAAATGTTTATATTTAAAACATAAAAATGTTAATAAAACTTTTTAAATCTGTTCATCTGTTTGGGGGCATTTGGGTTTGTACCATATATTTGCTATTGTAAATAGTGCTTCAATAAACATGAGTGCAGATTTCCTTTTGCATTAGTGATTTTTTATTCTTTGGGTAGATTCCTAGGAGTAGAATTGCTGGGCAGAATCATTTTTAGTGTTCTGAGGAACTTCCATACATTTTTCCATAGTGGCTGGGCCAGTTTACATTCCAACCAGCAATGCAAGAGGATTCCTTTATCTATACATCTTCTTCAGTATTTGTTGTTTCCAGTTTTTCTTTTCTTTTCTTTTTTTTTTTTAATGCTGGTCATTCTCACTGGAGTGAAGTATCTGGTTGTGGTACTGATTTGCATTTCCCAGATAATGAGTGATGTCTAACAGATATTAATGATCTTGAACCCTGAAAAGAAGTGGTCCTGTACTCTTACATGTTAGAAAGTCAGCAGTCTTATGCAAATAGAGTTTTCTCAAGCAATTTTTAAATCCATTTATAATATAGTAGTTTCTCTTGAACAAGGTGGAAGAAGGACAAAATAAGGCAAAGGAGAAGGTTGGGGGAAAGATCATGAGAGGAGGTAAAAGGAATGAAGGAGGAAAGGGAAGAAAGGGAGATGAGAGGGAGGGAGGAAGAAATAAGAAAAAATTAAAAGGTCTGTTTCTTTACTGAGTATAAAAATACAAAGAAATATGAAGAAAAATATGTGAAGTTTACTAGTTAAATCATACAATGCAATAATTCTAGCCGGGCATGGTGGCTTGTGCCTGTAAGCTTCAGTCTATGAAGCGGCAGTGGCTAGGGATCGTGGTTTGAGTCCTGCCTGGGGCCTGTAGTGAGACCTAGTTCCAAAAAAATAGCTGGGCGTGGTGGCATGTGCCTGTAATCTCAGCTACCTGGGAAGCTGAGGCTGGGGATTGCTTGAGTCCGTGGTACCCCGGGCAAACAGCCTGCGATTCCACAGGCAAAAATAGCAAGACCTAGTCTGAAAAAAAAAAAAAAAATCATAAAATGCAATAATTCTTTTAAATTAGAGGAAAATAAAGCAGAATAGATCCCAAAATCTAGTGATCACCCAATAATATAACATTTTTGGTCTTCCAAAGAATTTTCATGTTTATGTGCGTGTGTGGTGGGAAGGGGTGTGTCTTTCTGTGTGAGTATATATATAATCACACACACGTATTTATATGTATAGATTTTCTTAGTTTTTTTCACATAATGCTATATTATGGATATATTTTCATAAAATTAATAGACTTCTAAAAGATCATTTAATAGCTGTGAAATAGATCACTGATTATAATAATTATGTTTAAGTAATCATTTTTTGAATTTACTTCCAATGAACATCTTATGTCTAAATTTTTGCCTATATATTTATTCCCTTAGCATAACTTATCACCAGTGCAATTCCTATAACTTTTCCCTATACGGTTCTTGAACACTTTTTATTTTGAACAACTTCAGACTTTCATAAGACTAGCAAAGGTAGTTCCTGTATACCATTCAACCAGTTTCCTTTAATGTCAACATCTTATATAACTATGGTGTACTTAGCAATACTAAAAAAATAACAGCAAATATTATAGCACTGTCTATTTTTTTTCTGTTCTAGAATCCAATTCAAAAGAAATGTTGCATTTAAGTATCACATCTCCTTAATTTTTCAAAATTGTTTTTCATTACCTTAATACTTTTAAAGAGGACCAGTTAACTATTTTGCAGAATGTTTTCCCCTCAGTCTGTATTTAGTTGATATTTTCTCAATATTAGACTGGAATTGTGACCCTATAATTTTAAGATTGTTCACATAAACATGAGAAGTCACTTGTCCAATGTAAGTGAATAACTGATTAAACAAAAGTTGTTTTTTTTGTTTTTTGTTTTTTAACATGAATGGAACTATTGGGGATTATGTTAGTGAAATAAACCAAGAGAGAGAGAAATAAATACTGGATGGTGACACTTATATGTGGACTACAGAGAAACATAACAAAGGACCAGATGAAACAGAATCAATAATAATAAACCTAGAAATCTTTGCAGTGTTGAGGCTACAGAGGGACAGAGAAGGGGAGAGCAAAGTGGGGAGGAGACATAACAACCTCTGATGGAGGATTGTTTGTGTCTTGGTGATGGTTATGGTTTGGTGACATACACCTGAAGGGCATTATTCCCATACCTCTAAGTCATCTACAGTATTGTAAATCTATGTTACCACAATAGAAAACAAAAGGAGTTGTCTAGAGTAGGAAAACTGAAAAATAATATATAATTTACATATTTTTATTTGCTTCTTTTATATAGCTTCATTTGCTAATATTTTAATGTTGGGCCATAGTTTCATTTGTTTTTTTGTTTTGTTTTTAGAACATTCTACTAATTGTAATTCTGAATGATCTTGCATAAATAATAGTTATAATGAATAAATCATTTATGAGTCTAGTTTCACTTTGCTTAGAATGGAGAGAACTTAAAGTACTTGAAAAGCAATTATTTAAGATTTTTACAATTTGCTTTTGCATTTGAGTCACCCCCATCTAATTTGACAGCAATTTTCTTTTTGTAAAATTTATATTCATTGAGTCTTTTCAAAGTACTTGGTTTCCATTGGAAAAAAGTAAATCTTTTTATTTCATCACATCATAAAATATTAACTAAGTAATGATTATTATAACGAATACAACTGAAATGACTACGTTTGGGAAATACATAACTGACTCTTGGGTAGACAAATTCCTTTGGTTACCAAACACTAGCTTAGTATCTTTGTTACAATAGTGGCAGCGTTTAGGTGAATTTAGGTGTCAAACAACCAATGTTTAGAAAGTGTCCATCAGTGTGCTTTGTACAGAGAATGGCTGAGTGCTAATCCAGAAAACTGGTTGAGTTGCTGATATGTTGCCAAATTGTGCTCCGATACAGTAATCTATATTTTCAATTACCTGCAAGGGAAATTCCTGTTTCTCAATTCTTAAAAAAATTTTTTTAACTTTATTTTTGGATTTTTTACAATACATGGTTGTATAATTGCTGATCCCCATGGAAATACCCCACCACTCCACATCCCCCCTGGTACTTTGCCTCCTTTCTTTTTGTTGTTTGTCCATGTTTAGCCCTTTAGTCTTTTTTTTTTTTTCTTTTTAATTTTCTGCATCCATTCTCGTCATCCTTGGTGAGTGTGCGATTTCCCGGGACTTGGTGGAGCTGTTGTTTATCTTTCCTGTACTGCTTTTGCCTTCGTAGGCCGATTGGAGACCTTTGGCTTGTGTGATTGTTTTTTGTTTCTTGGTTGGTCTCATCTCCGCAGTTTCCGCAACATTTTGTTGCTCCTTCAGTCATGCTTCGGGTCTTTGGCTTTGGAGCCATGACTCCAGCCGTATGTTTTCGAAGAGCAGATCCTCGAAGGGACAGCCATCAGCTGATGGTAGGTCTCCTTTGTTGGGGCTTTGCTGTGGGGCCACTGCCATTCAGCAAGCCTCTTTTTTTTTTTTTTTTTGAGACTAGGTCCCGCTATTTTTGCCTGTGGAACCACATGCTCCCGTTGCCCTAGTACCACAGACTCAAGCTTCCCAGGTAGCTGGGGTTACAGGCGCATGCCACCATGCCCAGCTGTTTCTCATTTTTGATACTACTAGGTAATGGTATGTCAAACTTGTTTATCAAACTAGATTTTATAAAAATAGTTGATGTGGACAATAGACAATTACATTTTCATGATAGGTCATGAGATTTTAAAAATAATTTTTTATTGATTCATTTGTATTTGTTTATGATCTTGATATATTTTTACACTATTATATTAGCAACTCAGTTTACTGTTCTAGCTTTAATTCAAGGTTTCTAGGCTGTGACTTGCTTCAATTATCTGGTAACAATTGTTTTATTAACTATTGTATTACTAATCTGGGATTGAACTCTAACTCTCTTTGATCAATTCCTGTCTGGTGACTCCTCCATGAATATTATGAGTCTCTTTTTTATTTAAAAAGACAGATGCAAAAAGAAGGGTAAAAGGTAGGTTCGGCTTGGGGATTAGAAATAACAAATTAATAAGCCTTTCTATTTGCATATGTATATCTCTATATATCTCTCTATATAGCTATATATATGAGCTGTCATGGGTATCCTTTGTCTCTCTACAGTTCACTGTATTATTTTACTCTTTTCTGGCCTTTGTACTATGTTTGGAACACACTAAATATGTTTCCATATTGATCTTCCTGCTGGCTATTCCCTTTGCTAGGCACATTCCTTCTCTAGTTATCTGCATGAATAACTCCCTTAATGCCTCCAAATATTTGCTCAAATGTTACTTTTGCTCTGGAGTCTACTCAAAACTAACTTACCACCCATACTACTTCTGACTCTCCCTATTTTTTTTCCTGAGTTCCCACAAATTTCTTTATTTTACAATATTTACTTATTTACTATATCTCCAAATAGGAGAATAAAAATGTAATACCAGGTGTAGAGATCTTTGTGTTGTATTCTGATATATTCCCAATTCAGGGCCAGATGTGTATTAAATACTCAGTATTTGTTAAATGTATGCATCAATTTTTAGAAAAGGTCTTCAGATAGGCAAATAGGAAAAATAAATAAGAGAAGTCTCCATCCATCCATCCCATCCATCCATCCATCCATCCATCCACCCACCCATCCATCCATCCATCCATCTATAAATGTGTTTTGATCAAACACATTTTACATCTCTGGTGACTATCCTGTAGGAGTGACTTTCAATCCTAAAGTCACAAAGATCCATTCTTTGTAATTCTTCAGCTGCCATGGTTCAACCATAACCTTATGCTGAAGTTATTATAAAAATCACCTTTTAACAAAATCTCTTTAAATTAGAGATTCCCACACTATTCTATTGCCAAAGCATAGTAGCTTTTACTGGTGTAAAGAATTGATCTCAAAGAATTCATTCTTGATTGCTGAAATTAGGTGTGTTAGTTAACAATGGCTGTTATGATTAAACACTATAGAGTATACAGTTCTGGAGGTTGAGGAGGCCTAAGATCAGGGTGCCAGTAAGGTAAGTTTCATTCTGAAGTCTTTTCTCTTAGCTGGTAGATGGCTGCCATCTTGTGTGCTCAGCAAGATGTGAGCACACACTTCTCTTCTTTATGTGCTTGAGGGTGAGGGAGCAAGCTCTCAGGTGTCTCTTATTATATGGGTACTAATCTCATCATGACAGCCTTGCTTTCCTGACCTTGCTTTCCTGACCTTAGCCAAACTGACTTTAAAGGACCTATCTCCAAATGCTATGCATTTGAATTAATGCTACAACATAAGAAGTATGGGAAATACAAACATTTAGTCTCTAACACTGAAGGATCAGGATTCTATGTCCTAAATGAGGAGTTTTAGAGGATACTTCCCATTCCCTTCTTTCATAATTCAACAACCAGATTGTGTTTTAAGGTAATTATTATTTTTTCCAGACACTTTGAGTAGAAAACCAAAGATGTTCATGTAGGTAAAGGTATCATTGCTCCTCATTTTCTTTCAACCACTGAGATCATTATGATATAAAAAATTAATGGTGTTTTAGGGATGTTTTACTTTAGGCAATACTAAGGAACTGGAGGTTCTACTTTTGTTTAGGGCATAGTAAACCACAAAAAATCTTGCCCCCATTGTAACAACAGGGATAATCCAGATACTCTTGAAAAGCATATCTTTTCTAAAATTAATCAGAGAGTTCATAGCAGCTATTTAGTAGTAAGATAGTAAAGGGGACTGAATCTCATAGAGTAAATAGCCTCAAGAAGAGACAGGACACAGAAACGCTTTCATTTTTAACAGAACATGACCTTCATGGAAATGAGTAAGACAAGTTCAGCTAAAATGTCAATAGATTATTGCACTGTGGACCAGCATATCAGTTCAGAAAAACTGGGAACCCTATTCACAGGAGAGTTCCCAAGTCACTGGCAAATTCTGCTCATTAGGCTGAACAGGAGCGATGGGGTCATGGCAAGAGATCAAGGAGTAGCCCCAGAAACAAGGGAGTTTTGGTTGCCACAGGGATAGAGCAGGAATGTGGAAAAGGCCCATTCCCAACATCCAAGTATGCAGACTGCCTACCACTGGGGCTGGGCTAGGAGAATTAAGATTCATTCCTGCCAGGCATGGTGGCGTGTGCCTGTAAGCAGCAGCTTATGGAGTCATGACAGGTTCTGGGGATCATGGTTCGAGTCCTGCCCAGGACAACACAGCAAGACCTAGTCCTGAAAAATAGCTGGGCATGATGGCACATGCCTGTAACCCTAGCTACCTGGGAAACTGAGGCTGGGGATCACTTGTGTCCATGGGCAATGTGAGCCTGCAGTTCCCCAGGCAGCAAAGCAAGACCTACTCTGAAAAAAAAAAAAAAAAAAAAAAAAAAAAAAAAAAAAAAAAAAAAAAAAAAAAAAAAAAAAAAAAAAAAAAAAAAAAAAAAAAAAAAAAAAAAAAAGAAAGAAAAAGCAGTCATTCCTGTTTCCCTGCAGGAGCCTGGGGAAGAGCTGTCTTCTGCTAAAGCCCAGAGCAAGAGCTTGCAGAGAAATGCCCATTGAAACATGGTTAAGAACTGAGGAAAGGTGAGGGCACAGCAGGTGCCCCGAGAAAAGCCTTCCCATAATTCCAAATCCTCACAGCGAGACACACTCATTCATCCTTGAGGGATATGAAGAGAACCATGTGCTTTGATAGCGGTAGCAACAACAAATCTCTAACAGGACTTTTAGATGGATTGTAGAAGGGTTGACAAAACAAATTCTGATGGTACACCATTCTAATCTTTGCTGCCATACATCCTACTCAGTGCTTTTGATCTCAAAAAATGAAGGTTGGAGATTTTTGGTAGTCCTACTGCTGGTAACCATAAAGCAGAGAGGGCCCTCAGACAGAATGGCCTAAGTGGTAAGAGAATGACTACGAAAAGGGGGGGGGGTAAAAGAGAGGAGCAGTTTAGTCATTACTGGGGTTACATTCATTTCTTTGATTCTATTTTACCATAAGCTGTAGTAGTCTATGATTCTCAACCAAACTTTGTGAGTAGTTATTTGATCTGCCTACATGACAGTAAAAATTATTTTTAAAATCAAACTGTGCCGAGTTTGTTTTTTCTATCTACCTCTTGGTTCTTGCACCAATATTCATGTTAGTGACTTCATACCAAGTAGCTATGGTCAGAGTGAATTATAGGAAAATTCATTTATCATCATTTCCAGTGGGAGTTTTTTCTTCAAACATTACATGCTGGAAAACATGTACAGGCAATTTGGCTTTATGAAACTTCTGCTAAGAAAATCAATAGTACATAGATGATGCTAAATGTTAAGGTTATTTTTTAAAAACAACATTTCCCTAGATTCTCTAGCACCTTTCTCTCGCAATTCATCTATGAATCCTATAAACACTCACAAGAGGTTATATAATAGTTGAAAAGACAATTCGTTTTTCAAGGTTAAACTTATTTATAATGTCTTCTTAGAAGGCCCTCTACTTTAAATTCTGCATGTAAACATGATTGCATAGTTAGGAAACACAAATTCAAATGTGTTGATTACAATATAATTTCTATCATTTCATATATGAATTGCCTATGATTTCAATTTTGAAAAGCAGAACACATATTCAAAAGAGGAAAAAATATCATTTGCTCATACTGATCCTGAGAATTTCAATGGAAAATATGTAGATTGTTGAATTGAACTTGGAATCTGAGATTATCTTAAATGCATACAGATGCAATTTTTCTTAAAAAAGTAACCACTGCAAACAACTATTTCCTACCTAAACAATGAATTAAAAGCAACTGGCAATATGGTTTGTTTATAAATTTAACATAGGCCTTTCTTATGAGAAATGTAACACTTCAGTCTCAACTGTGTTCCCTTAATATTTGGAGGAGCAACAAAAAAGATATACAAATAAATTAGCATTGAAATGGTCCTCCAAACAAAGGCAATCGTTATCTATCCTAGTACTTTAGTACAATAATTTGATGATCTGTCAGTATTTCCTGAAACAATTGAAGGGATAAATGAAAGTTCATTGATACATTCTCTCTGAACTCCAATTTTCTGATAGTTTCAACAAACAAAAAATAAGAGGAATTGTAATCTGCCTTTCTCACACAAGGCAAGGATGGTCTCTTTATGGCAAGGATGGTTTCTTTCATGTGAATTTACTTTCCTTCTCTATTCTGCATTTTCTTATTAAGTATGAAAAAGATGTGGTACATATACACAATGGAATATTACTCATCAATTAAAAAAGACACATTTGATGATTTTATGATAACATGGATGCACTTAGAAGAAATAATATTAATAGAAACAAGTCAGAAAGAAAAAGGCAGAAGCCAAATGGTTTCACTAATATGTGGGACATAGGAAAAATAAACAAAAAGCCATGAGGAAAAGTCAAAACAAGCTAACAACCAAACTGAGGTTCACAACTTGGGAGTAGAGGGTGGGAATGGTCAGGGAGGGAAGGCAGTGGGTGACCCCAGGGATTAAAAAGTGTGCAATTTATATATATACATATATATATGTATATATATAAACAATTTTATATATATACATATATATGTATATATATAAACAATTTTATATATATACATATATATGTATATATATAAACAATTTAATATAAAAAATTAAAACCTGAATTAAAAAAGTCCTTTTATTATGTAAAAAATGTAGCAGGCAGTTGGGAAGACTTGCTAAGGAAAACAGCAGTTTAGAGCTAGCCCTGTGATGAAGACCATTTATTTTAGGAATTAGTTAATCACAGATTTTCTGAATTAGTAAAACTTCAAATTTACACAGCATGATTTGAGTGAACATCTAGCAAGTCTTGTACAAAAGTTTTTAGTATGGTTTAAAAAAAATTATCATGCTTTCTTTTTCATTAATACAAGAGTAACTCATGTTCATATATGTATTTATATATGAGTATAATCATATACATATATGAAATCCAAATATCATAGAAATAAGCCCTCTGTCAAAGTCCTCAGCAGTTTAGACCAGTGAACTTTTCATTAAAGAACAGTTTAAATATAGTCTGTGTTATGGAGAAACTGTCACCAGACAGTAAAGGATACTAAAACTGACTAAGGACGGTGCCCAAATAGTTTCCCAGTCACTGTCTTGAGTTCTCCACTCACTCACACAACCACAAGACCACTCAGGTTCAGAGAACAACAATAATGTGATTTATTCTACAAACACGGGAAAACAGTCACTGAGGCCACAACTGGCCAAGTATCTCACTCCATTTATTGTCCAGTATTCCCAGGTTTTAAGCAAAAGGCATCCAAGATGCTGTCTTCCTACCATTCAAGACCTGGAACAAGTATCCTGAATAAAAGGGATCAAGATGGCATCTTCCTGCAAGTGAATATCTGGAACACATGGCAGTCAGAGGCAGCAGTTTGGGTACTCCAACACACAAAGATAACAGAAGACAATCACCTAAGCTGCCAAGAGGCACCCGAGACAACAAAAGACAGTGTTCAGCAAGTAACACTGAGAATAGCAGCAATGGAAGGACCAAACAAATGCCCTCATTCACATAGCTCAGTGATGTGCACCGCTCTGGGTCCTTACCTTCCCCTCGGGGCTACAGTGAGCAAAATTTGGAAAAACATCTCTCTTCCAAGGCTGGCACTGGAAACTTCTTCACATGTCCTTCAAAAGGCCAACAACTGCATTCTGAAAGATCGGCATGGTGGGTGCTAAAATGGCTGACCCCTGGAATGGCTGATTCCACAGATGTTAAATACCGGGGACTGGTTCTGCACTTTCTCATATTGCTATCAGATTCTCCATCCTTATTGATTCTTTGTTGTCTCTGTGGCATATCTCATCTGGTGCTACTTCTTTCTCCTGTCCCCCTACCACCTTCTCCGATCAGGAGGTGCTGTCTGTAATAGCATTTGATTTCAGTCTTGCCTTCAGCCCCAGTTACAAAACAGCACTTGCAACAGATGAGGATACCATTGGGTTTCTCAGAAAGTACCAAAAGACATGAGGCCCTAAACTTTAATTATCTTACTTCTGATCCTTCTTAGATTTTATTCTGAATCTATTGTCTTCACACAAATTATTCTTGATATCCCTCCCCATTTTTAACCCAATGTAAAAAATAACTTTAGGGACAACTCAAAGATTCAATGATGCTGTCAGTAATTTTGTTTAAATTTAGATATTAGCTCACTAAAAATACTTCTCAAATAATGATCAAAGTATGGGCTGAAAAAACTTACTAAAACTGAGAAGGTTTTAGTTTAACATTTAAAATTTCTCAAAGGTGTGGTGGCACACACCTGTAATCCCAGCACTGGGAGGCTGAGGCCAGGGATCACTTCAGTCTGTGGGTTTGACACTACTTAGGGTAAGACAGCGAGACCTAGTCTCAAAAAAAAAAAAACAAAACAAAACCCGGATGTGATGGTGCGTGCCTGTAATCCCAGCTACCTGGGAGGCTGGGGCTAAGGATCACTCAGTCAGCAGGTTTGGGACTACCCTGGGCAACATAGCCAGACCTAGTCTCAAAAAAAAAAAAATGAAATATAAAGTAAAATCAAATCAAATTTCTTAAAGGTGATGTAAATAAAAGAAGGGTGATTTAAATAAATTATATTTAAGAATTTCATTACACTGCTTATACATAGTAACATTTTGCTTACCTGAAACTTAAGTTAACCAGCATCTCACTCAAAACAACATAGCTTAATAGCAAAAATAAAGCTAAATAGATCTGTGAACAAAAGCTATTGCTTCTCATTTTTCGATGACCTTCCAGGATCTTCCTTAGAACAATACTGTTCTTGTTTATCATATCATTTCATTAAATTCTCTGCAGTCTATGATTTTAATCAGGTTGGTTATATCTGGTTTATTGCCTACTTTGTGGTTCTAAGAAACACATTAGGAGAGGGGACAAATATTTTTACAGTCAAACACATTAGCTAGCTGTGAGCTATGAACTTGAAGACAGAGGGAAATGAATAAAGATAAAATCTGTAAGTAATAGACCAAATTATTTAAAAATTTCAGTTTAGGTTTGGAATAATAGATCCTTGAGGGTTCCATTATAGAGCATGAAAATAGCAAAAGCCTTCCTTATACAACCAAAATCTTTATGGAGCAACTCACTCATTTGATTAAGCCATCTGATACTGTGCAGCTATTTGAGGGTAAAAGATCTCTTCCAAGCCTCTCCCCATTCTCAGTGTCATGTCCCCATTGTGTTACTCTAGTCTCCTAGGGGCTAGACTGGATTGTCCACATATTTGACCCTTTAATCTCTTCCTGCCCAGCACCTCCTTTCTTCACAGTCCTTTTCAGTTACAGCTGTTGTTGTCTGACTTTTTTTTTTTTTTTTTTTTTTTTTTTTTTTTTTTTTTTTTTTTTTTTTTTTTTTTTTTTTTTTTTTTTTTTTTTTTTTTTTTTTTTTTTTGAGACTAAGTCTTGCTATTTTTGCCCGTGGAACTTCAAGCTCACGTTGCCTGGGGTACCACAGACTCAAGCAGTTCACAGCCTCAGCTTCCCAGGTAGCTGGGATTACTGGCGCGTGCCACCACACTCAGCTATATTTTTTTGGGAACTAGGTCTTGCTACGTGCCCCGGGGGCAGGGGGCGGGGTGGACTCCAACCCCATCTCTGACCCGGTCCCGGCTTCCTAGCTGCTGCTTATAGGCATTCGCCACCGTGCTGGGCGCTGTTGTCTGACTTTCATTAAGCTATGGGAGAAAGGAAATTTTGATTTAAGTGGACAGAGTTTTGAATCTAATCCTGTCATTCACAAGTTCTGTATACTAAGTGAATTACTTAACTTTCTAGAACTCCAGTTTACTCATCTGTGAAATGAGGATAAGGTGAAACTACCGTGGGGTTTTATAAAAGTCGACTATGAAAATGAGTAATACCCATGCATTGTCACTGTCAGTTGCTGAATTTCGGATTATTCCGTAAGCATGGAAAACTGGCATCTGGCTCACAGGATTCTTTTCTCCCTCAATGCCTGATCATCCCAAATCCCATGCCAGTATTACTTCACTGCTTTTCAGAGCCCATTTTCAGGGGAGGACTTGTGCTTTGGAATCAGGTAGATCTGTTTCATCTCATTATTTTCCATGTCTAGTCTGAAATTTTAAGTTCTAAGCAAAGCATTTTCTGATTATTGTCTTCTTTTCTACCATTTTCTTCATTCTTTGCGTGGGTTTATAATTGTTTTCAGAAAATGTTATAACCTTTAGTCCAGTAACTGCTTAATTATTTTCCAATGTATCAAATGTGTATTTCCTATATATTTCTATTAGAATCTAGTTTTACATTTAGGTCAGAAATCCATTTCCAATTAATGCTGTATTGTGTGATATGGGACAAGGTCTAAAACACCCTTCTTCATATAGACACATAAGTACCATTTACCATTTACTGAAAAGATTTTTCTACCCTTATTGAATAATTTTGGCACCTTTATAGAGAATCAATTGATCAAAAGCATGAAAGTGTTTACAGATGCTCTATTCTATTACATTGATCTGCTTTCCTATTTTTATGACAACACTGTTGTAGATTACACATTGCTATAGCTTTCATACCTCTCTGCATACCTGTGGGATGATCTTTTCCAGAGTATTTATACAGCAAAAAGTCTTGGAAGACAAAAAATGTCTCCCTCTGGAATAAAAGGCAGACCTGTTTACGATTCACTATAATAAAGTATAATGAAGATAATATCTCCCTCTTAGACAAAGGAAAGATAGGCTTATTGCTTTGTATAACTACTTTGGGAAGTATCCTCTGCTAGAAACTTAGAAGGCATGTGGCATTAACATCACTTATTTCTTTTCTCTTTAGTACTAATCAGCTCTTCTCTCGCTCATCCAAAATCAGAAAAAATACTGTTTCATGTGTTTCCTATTTAATAGGTATTGACAGTGGAAGAATACCCCAAACTGTGCAATTGCTGAAACCAGAATTCAAGTTACATTTTTAATGTCTGAATTTCTAACCCTTTTTATGTACACAGCCACTGACTTACTTCCAGTCATCAGAAACTGCCACCGTGAAGCCCCCAGCCCCCGGAAGCCGGGGCGCATGGACGGGCAAGCGGTCCCCGCACTTCTACACTGTCTGGGCCAAAACCCGGGACTTTAACTTGGAGATATATTCAAGGAGAGCAACACACCCTCCCCTCATCAAGCGAGAGGAGAGGATGACCAAAGAGGGGATAATGGGCCCCACACCAAAACCGCCAAAGGAAGCAGAGGAGATAATCTTCAAAGGCCACTTGCGGAAGCCTGAACTCATGGGCCGGGCATGGTGGCTCGTGCCTGTAAGCTTCAGCCTATGAAGCGGCTGGGGCTAGGGATCGCGGTTCGAGTCCCGCCTGGGGCCCGTAGTGAGACCTAGTTCCAAACAATAGCTGGGCGTGGTGGCCCGCGCCTGTAATCCCGGCTACCTGGGAAGCTGAGGCTGGGAATTGCCTGAGTCTGTAGTACCCTGGGCAACAAGAGCCTGTGGTTCCACGGGCAAATATAGCAAGACCTAGTCTCAAAGCCTGAACTCAGAGAAATTTCTTGACCAACACTGGCAGGAGGCAAGACCCCCAAAGCCTGACACCAGAGACATAAGGAAAAGCAGCAAAGCAATGGCGATGAGATTGAATTGGAGAGGACGGCCTGCAGCAAGAAAACATGGACAGAACACAAATGAATATAATCTGGTCACCCAACGCAAACTTAAGACTGAAAATCTACCAGCAAGGTGCACCTGGACTCAACAACGCAGTCCCTCATCCAAAGAAAAGACACTAACATAGGAAAGAGACTAATGGACTCAGCACAGCTAATAAATAACAAAGAGTGGGGTGTGAGAGAATGGAGGGAGCACCAGAGGGAAGAGGGAGGGGGAAATTATATAACAGAGAAGTTGTAACCCAAAGAACAAAATAAAATTGTTAATTAAAAAAAAAAAAAAAGAAAAGAAACTGCCACACCAGGAATCCTGAGGTAACCTCTTAATTTGCCTTTTTAACAATAGCCTCATTTTCCTGCGATCTATTATTTACATTTCTGTGGAATAATATTTCCAAAATATGAGTCTAATCACCCAAGTGTCCTCCTCAAAATCTCCAGTGATTTATAATAACTTTCATGATAAATGTCAACCTCTTAATCCTGGCATTCAATATTCTTTATTATCTGGCCTGAGCTTACCTCTCCATCAATATCTTTTGCACCAATTAATAATGGAAAACCAAACCTTGAGTTCTAGAATTATGTCCCCTCTCTTTTTTAAGTTGACCAATTTCTCCTTACTCATGGAAATAGCCACTCCTTGGGAAACTTCTCCCATCCTTTATCCCAAAATATGCATTCCTACTTTGAAAAGGTGCTCCATTTTTGAGTTCATACAGAACATTGTGGATAACCATGACATAATTATTATAAAGTTTCTCTGTTTTTAAATCTCTTCTCCATCTATCATACTATTATATAAACTCAATAAAAAAGGAATTTTCCTTTTATTGTGGCACTCAATAATTATTTATTGAAAGAATGAGTGGGTCATGATCCAAAAGTTGTTCACAATGAGTATCATGGATTATTAAATATAGCTTAGGTTACATCTCACATATTCTACTAAAGAAGGCATTAAAATATATCATATGGCTTAAAAATGCTTCTGTCCAAAATATTTAACATTTGAAACATGATTCAAATCCTTAAAATTGCAGAAAATCACATCCAGAATAAAACAAATTACAAAGGTTTGCTTTGACTTGTTATTACTGTATTTTTAGTAACACTGAACACAACTCTCTCTCTCTATATATATGCATATATATAGAATAAAAGAAAGGAAAAAATAGGCTATCAGGCATAATTACAAACTAATAAAATACAGAATAGAAGAAAACAGTAGATTTCTTTCAAAGAAGTCTATCAAAATTTCTATTCACTTAAAATTATCACCTTCAAGACAAGAAGGTTTCTGCCTTTTCAACCAGGGATCAACAAATCTTGGCCCATTAACTGCTACCTGTGTTGTACAAGTTAATAATAGCTTCTATTTGTTATTTTCCATGATCTAGTGCCTTATATCAACAAACTGAGAGGTGAAGTAATTTGCTTCTGTTTTAACAGCTTAGAGGAAGTAGACCATATTTAACCTCAGGCCCAGGTGACTGAAACCAGTGGGTATTCCACAATGCACCCTGACGAGTCAGAGCCCTTTGATTTTCATGCCATAGACAGTGAACCTAGACATTGTACTATTTTTGGTGATAACTGTAGATCATAAACATAGAACCTATAGTAAGTACTGTTGCTATGTATTTTAGGATAAAACTTCCTTACTAATGAATAAAACCTCTATCGATACCCCAGTTTTAGCTTATCTTATTTTAAAATTTGATTATTTATTATGGAGATAATATTGGTTTTTAGAACTGTACATGATTTATAATATAGGTTCCTTCTTCAGAATTTTTTTAATAATCATTCCTTATGGGAAGAAAAAAAGTTTTTTATAAAAAAAGTAAATGTCTGGCATTTGTAAGATATTATAAGACATATATAATCAAAATAGATGTCTTCTAAATGCCTTTGAGCTGCTTAAAGAGATAGGTACTATCAAGGCAAGTTATTAGTGGCTGAAATGTGTTTTTCACAAATCCCAACAGTTGTATTAAATGCAATCTCATGGTAACAGTTTGTTCAGCCAAGATTAACATAAGCCAATATACACATTTGTAGAAAATGCAACCCAATTACTTCAAGAAACACTGACATATTTTAAATCAAAATGCCAAAATCTCTAATTTTCTTAATAATTAGTCTCAAAAATGACATCTTTTAGAGAAAAACTATCCTTAAACACACCTCTGTGCCCTTATGTTACATCTATTATATCAGATATTGAATTATATAAATGGGGAAAAATAAGAAAAGCAAATAATCTCAATAGTTATAGCTCATGTTTTTTTCTTAATTGACATATGAGGAAAGTTGCCTTAAAGGTCATTAACCATGTGTTTTGCAGATATATCTCTCAAATTTTGTGGTTTAACTTGGCCCTGAAAATTTGAAAGTTTCCATAATGTCTTAACACTTGAAAACTTGAGGCTATGACAGGATTTTTTTTTTTTTTTTTTGAGACTAGGTCTCCTTATTTTTGCCCATGGAACCGCAGGCTCACGTTGCCCAGGGTACCACAGACTCAAGCAATCCCCAGCCTCAGCTTCCCAGATAGCTGGGATTACAGGTGCGCACCACCACACCCAGCTATTTTTTTGGAACTAGGTGTCGCTACGGGCCCTAGATAGGACTGGAACCACGCTCTCTAGCCCGGCCGCTTCATAGGCTGAAGCTTATATGCACGAGCCACCGTGCCGGCTTATGACAGGATTTTTTATTCATGCTTCTATTTCATGAAGTGATTAAAAGTAACTCTTGATTCTGTATCATCTCAAATACAGAACAATAAAGCTTCTTTGCATGTAAATCTGAAAAAAGCCTATCTATTTTATTCTTATTGAGAATAAAATGAGAAGAATGAGGAGAGAGGCATCAGAAATAAACCCATTATTTTAGTTTATTTTTCAGTGAAAGATAAATGAAGAAAGTGACAATGAAAGTGACTATAATGCTGGCTGAGTATGTTTTAATAAAACATTTTAGAGATTAATATGAAGCAGGACTAACTAAAAATTATAATTTCAGATGATGTCTGCATGGACAAATTAAAGTATAATGCAAAAATTTTCTACAATATTTTAGAAGTTAAGGATGCTAACAAGTAGGAGAAGGAGATTTAGGAATATATCAATAAATCAAGTATATTTCAACCCACACTATAAAACATGTACTGAACTGTGGAGTTCTTTATTGCATTTCCTTCACAAATTGGTGTGATCTTTCATATATAGTTCTTTATTTCCCTGTGCCTGATATATTTCCCTTTTTTCTAAATACTCAGATCTTTTATTTTGGGGGGGGTTGGAAAGGAGACTTTTTATTTTTATTTATTTATATATAAATTTTACAACACTGTAATCTTAAGGATTTGCTCCCCCCCCCCCTTCACCCCTTTCCCTCCTGCTCAAAGTAGTGTGCTTCAGTTTGGTGCTTAGCTTGTTTTGACTTTTCCTCAAGGCTTTTGTTTATTTTTTTCACTATATCCCATATATTAGTGAAACCATTTGGTTTCTGTCTTTTTCTTTATGGCTTGTTTCGCTACTATGATTTCTTCTAAATACATCCATGTTGTTATGAAATCGTCAAATTTGTCATTTTTAATTGATGACTGATATTCCATCGTGTATATGTATACATATATATATACTCAGATCTTAATGAGTCTTAAACATGCAAGTCAGATTTTATTCAACTCTTTATCTAAACACACATTTTATTGCTTATCTATACAATTCATTTCTAGTGTTTGTGGCTATTCATGAAATTTTATTTCAAAGTGAAATTTAATTCTTAATATTTTCATGATAGAAACCGAATTCTGTTTTGCTTTGCTTACCTGATATAGTACACTCACTTTAAAAGTCATTAACAGGTAAATATGGCTAATGGGAAAACTGTTCATCTCTGTTCTTTCCCAAATTTCCAACAATACTACAGGAATGAATAAAAAAAGATAGGGATTTATATAATTCAAGACAATGACAATAGAAAGCAGTCAATAGTGTACAATAAAGATAAAAACTGAAGAAAATACAGTATGTGTATGGAAGAAACAAAAGGACAGAGGAAGATGAATTATAAAAACAAGCAGAAGGAGTTGGTAATAAAATGCAAACCTATTCACTTGTCAAATGGTAGACCCAGGTATTAGAAATAGAAGTTATCCACAAGAAGGGCTGCTATATATAATCTAATTGTTTATGCACTTCCTGCAAATTCATCTTTTGAAATCCTAAATTTCATGGTGATAATTTTAGTAACTAAATCCATCAAGAATTGATTAGATAATGAGGTTACAATCCATGAACGGGATTAACATGCTTATGAAGAAGACATTAGACAAATCTCTTGTCTTTTCACCACATAATGATACAATGCCATCTGTAGTCTGGAAGAAGGTCCTCACCAGGACATGATACTGCATCCTGATTTTGTATTTCCAGCCTCCAGAATGTGGGAAATAAATTATAAACCACTGTGTCAATGGTATTTTGTTACAGCACCCTGAATGGACTAAAACAAAGGATAAGGTACGGACTAAAGAAAAACAAGCTGGTTGAAGATATAAATTAGGATTAGACAATATCTAGATCTTTACCTTTATTCCACAGAGCAGCAGGTATTGAGTCTTTTGCCACTTCCAGAGGAGACAGAAGGTTTGATTTTAGCAGAGATCTAAAAATAAGGACTCTAGGTTTGTAGTTGTTAGGCACATGGTAAATTGGTTAAATAAAACAGAATAGATTAAGTGAAATAGTATACAGTGAATGAGACTTCTCTCTCCTCCCCAACCCTTGGTGATAATTCCAGAAAAGTAGTCACCTTCTCCATAAGGCAAGAATTGGGAGAATCCTTCTCTGAAGGAACTGGAGAGTCACAGAGAAAATAACCATAGATAGTGCCAATGTTTTTATGACTAAACAAAAAGGCTTCCTGAAGATTGAATTGCCACAGTAAAGTGCACACTTTAAAACAGTCGCACTGACTCATGGAGTTTCAATAAGCTTTATAATATGTCACTTTTACATAGAAATGGACCATCAAAGACCACCTGCCAGTTGTGGAATTACTCCAATATTAAAGTATAATAAATGAAGGAATTTAGCAAAATTCCTCTAAAAAACACCAATCAAGAAATCAGAGGAAAGAGAAAATATTTCTTATTATAAAATGAGAAACAGATGCTAAAAATTAAATGCTTGAAAATTAAAAACATAATCCTAAAAAGTACAAAAAATATAATCCAAAAAAGTTCACATAATAGATGATTCAGACAGATAATATAGAAAGAAAATTCCTACTTAAATAATACAAGGAAATTTCAATTAATGAGGGGTGTGAATTTTCAGAATCAAAGTGCCTTTTGAGGATGAGGATACTCAGTTAAAAAAAGAAGAAAGTTAAGCTATATATTCACAACAAATTACTTCCTTGTGTATTTCAGACTACTAGGATAATGAGAAGAATGCTGAAATTCTCCACAGAAGAAAATGAAGCAGATTACATACAAAAGACTGCGTGTAAGAATAATAGATATTTTTTTCTCATTTGAAGGAGCAATGCCTTAAAAACTTAACAAAAATAATTTTCAACCCCTATACACTATCTACAAATTATAAAGATATTGTGAGCACTTACAACTCACTTTCAAACATATGATCTAAACTTTTATATCATCCATTCACTACTTTTAAAACAGTTGCTCTAAAAGAAAAAGAAGATACAGGACCTGGAATTAGGAGATGTAGTACTAACAGGATGTGATAGTAGTTCCTAAGATTATGGTCAAGGCAAGTGCCAGGACGAAAGCTTCAGCAAATCTAGAAACAAATTAAATGGGGTCAGGTCAGGAAAAGCACAAAAGTTGACTGATATTAAAAAAAATAGATGATTATGGGAGAGTGGAAATTGAAATAAGGGCCTGTTTTGAAGCTTTGAGAAAAATTAGCAATGAAGAATAAAAAAAAAAAAATTAAGATTGTGAAGAAAAAACCGTGAAGAAATTGCTAACCCTAAAGGAAAATGAATTTTGATTAAGAAAATGTATGTTTGTGGTGCTTTATCAGAAACATAATGTAGATACCAACTAAATAAGTTACCATGTTCTGAATTTTGTGGGATGGTGGATGCAGAGTGAGAAGTGTGAGGGCTAATGTCTTCATATATGAAGAACTTAAGAACTAAGGTTTGAGTTGATAAATCAGGACATAATAGATAATATGCCAGAAAAAAGTCACAACATTGTAAGCAAATACTTGTGGTAACAAGATATGGTTGAACCCTGGGGACTACTGTTTCCATTACAAGGCTTTAGACTAGGCAGACATTGACAAAAACACTTAATCTATTAGTTTTTGAATATTGGGATAAATGACAAGGTGCAAATTATACCTTGGTATCTAAAGGTCTCCGTACTTTAAAGGAAAGGCACTCCTTTCTCCTCTCGTCTTGAAATGCAGCAGAGTGGAAACTTCCGCACTACTTGAACACTATGATCTCAAAGATCAGCCCAAAGGGCCTGTCTCTTTCCGAATATTTTTTTAAAAATTTTTTATATCAAATTATTTATATATACATTTCACATCTTCGTAACCCAAATATTCTTTGTAAAGGGGACACTGATATCGGCAGTGGCTACACTGGTAATCCCTTTGACAGGATCTCTTACTTCCTGCTTCTCCCATTCCGGAAGGAGGCTTTTCACTTAATAACTTCAGTTATTCCCTAACCCTTTATTGGCTCCTCCCTTGGCAAGGAGGAAACACTCTATTGGTGGTTTTGAGGAAGAGGCGGAGCTGGACACACAGTTCTGCTCCTTCAGCTCATCTAGGGAAAAAACTCACCTCCAAGGGTGCGCAAATCAGTCTGTGCCTCCCGCCTCTGAATTGTGCCAGGTAGAATCTATCTTTTACCCGGAAGGCTTTGGAATGGGAGGTCTGGCCGTTTGTCCAGTGTTGCCAATAACCGTCTGGAGTTAGTTTGCGCAATTCTGCAGTTTAAAATTAGAAGTCCACTGTTTCCCTATACTGCTGCACAAGCTTTCAGTAAGTAGTAAAGGTGATTTGTTTCCTTTAGTCAACTCTCCTGCCGTCCTTAGTTGTAGTAGTTTATTAGCTTGAATCTAATCCAACGTTAATGCTTTCAGGTACCTGGCCGTTGTGCCTTCAGTTTCCTCAGTTTTCCTGTGGGATCTTCCATGGTCAACTTGATCGCAGCGTATACATACCATTTATGTGAAATTCAATTTAATGGCCTATATTAATCGCAAATTCTTTTTTGTAGTATTGAACTAACAAATTAAACTACTTAATAAAAAAAAGAAGCGATTAAGTTAAATATATTTGCAAGTTACCTATATTGAAAATGTTAATGTAACTTGTCAGTTGAGATATAGACCAACAATTTAGGTATCTCTTTTAGAGAAACCTGGAAGTTAGGAATGTAGAAAAGTTGGTAAAAATGACATATACTTTCTCATTGTATCCTAAGAAAATTAGGTCAATTCACATTTGGAAGTTGATTTCTATAATAAATGTGTTATTGAGCATTTTCCAGTTTATTGCTAGGTTACAACAGTGAACAAAATAGACACAACCTGCTACCCTGTAGAGATTACTTACTTCCTTCTTTCAGCTTTATGGAGTTGTAATTGACAAATGGCATTACTTTCTAATAGGTAAGATATGTAACAATCATAAATAAGTAAAATATATTTTGTTTCTAGGCAATGTGAATGTTATGAAGAAAAAAAAGGGGTGAATAAGGGGTGTTAAAGTATAAGAATGATAGTTTTAAAGTGGTGCATCATTTGACTAAGGACCTAACATACAAGCAAATAATATTATCAACATCTTTCAACATACTATTTATGTTACTAAGGGAGTGACTGAAATAGAAAAATGATCAAAAACCTGAGCCTTGGGACACCCCAGTAGTTGCTTCTGCAGATGACATGAAGGGAGATGAAGAAAAAAGAGCAAAGCAATAAATTGGAAAGCAAAGTAGTATGTTGGAAAGCTGTTTGTTGAAAAATCAATCACAAGAGGCCCATTATCATCTGGGCATGGGATAATGGAAGTTTGAGGAGACTTATAGATATGTTAACTGAACTTGGCATTAAAGAATAAGCAGCACACTGAAGGGTAGAGTAGATAATGTGGATAAAATTGATCACAAAAGCAATGAGAAAGGCATGTGGTCAAAAAAAATCCGATTTGGAGAATGATGAGTATTTGAGTATTCCTGGACAGAAAGTTTGTTGGAGTAGGGCCGGGGAGCAAGGGCTGCTGGGGTGAGTTGGGAGAAGAACTTTAAGTGCCCTTAGCCTACATTTATTGTTTTATTCCCATCATTTCCATGGTTCAGATAGTTAGGTTTTGAAAATACAGAAGTACATTTAGCTAGATGTGATCAAGACTTATTTTTAGGTAAGAACTGTGTCCTGGATCGTGGAAATGGGACATTTTTATCATGTTGCCATTCACTCCTCAGAAAAGACCTTTCAAGATTTGGGACCAACATCTAATTCCTGCTCCTACCTAGTCTCCATACCTTAGCTACAGTGGATCTTCAGCAGTGCCCGAAGGAAACAGAATTTAATTTTCATTACTCCACATTTTAAAATCTTTGATTCTATGAAAGAGAAGGATCCACTAGGATTTTGTTGCTTTCCAGCAGAGATTGTTCCCTTTTCAAGACCACATATAAATGGAGATATTCTTAATACTGTTACCAGTGTTTTTGTGAACATTTGTCAAGGTCCATGCAGTGTGGGCCTGCATCCGAAACATATTACCTTTTGTCTGCAGTTTGCAGGGTTTCTGTATTCTCTGGCCAGCCTCCACTGTTCTTTAGCAATTCTCCAAGTCTTTTAGATGAATACTTTTATGTATATCCAGAGGCATCTACTGAATATCAACAAGTTTGTCCTTACCATCTTTCTTCAGAGTCTTTTCTTAGGTTTCAACTTAGTTAATTGCTCTGCATTTTTGCTAAATGATGGATTTAAGTATTGCAGATTTCCTAGTATCATTGTTATGTACTCAACATGAGGTTATCGAGGACCTAAATATTGAACAACTACACCTGAATATAAAATTTGTTGATTTCAAAAAGGCAATCAACTGGTAAAGCTGTGCATATGTCTGGCTTGACTTCACCTATATGATCTTGAATGAACCACCTCCTTAGTTCCCCAGGTGAAGGAAATATTGGGAAATTGTGAGGTATTGTGGCTTTTGTAGTTTTCTGATATACCTGTGAGTGGAACACACTGGCCTTTCAACCCCATTTAAATAAAGTTATGAATTGTAATGTTGACAAATTGAAACTACAAGGACTCAGGAATGATAACCTATCTATCCAGTTTTTCTAATCATAGTATTTGACTGTTGGGGTGTGCTGAAATAGAAATGCCTTTTCTAGTAGGAAGACATACCTCTATAAGGCTCAGTAAATAAAAAGTAGAAGAGCAATTTCTGACCCCTTTAGAGTGAAAGAGTTGGATTTTTTGTAATAATCCTTGTTTTCAAATAACTTGAACAGACTATTATTTTTAAAGAAGAAAGGAAAAAATGATGAAAATGATAGAGCTTAGAAAAGTGCTGAAGTTTGCTGGAAAATCTGCTAGCAATTCCAACAGTCTCATATCACAGCATCCATTTATTTTTAATTTTAAAGGGTATTTAATCAATGCAGCATTGTTACTGATGACTTCTTGGCAGGTACGTTTATACGATCTGGTTATACAAGCGTTGAGCCCTGTTGATCAGAGGATGGGAAGACTACTACTTATTGTGAAATTTAGTCATCCCATTATAGGTGAATGAAACTCAAATTGTCACAGTATCAAGTATAATAAACACTTTATCTGCTTTCCTGTCCTTCCTGCCAAATACACACGACAGACACACATTTCACTTTAGAGAAAGACTTAAACATACTCTGATGTGAAAACTATTCACAAGTCTCTAGTTTCTACAGTAAGAACACACAACAGCAAGACAATTGAAGATCAAACTGATCTCTAGGTAATAGGATACTTTTTAAATCCCTTGAACTATGTCTCTTTTGTATATAACACTACTGAATTGTTGGACATGAGAAAGGACAACATTATAGTGTCTTTGAAGCTTAAGTTTTAAAAGTCTAATTCACTTTATAGTCAACCATTAAAAAGTCTGAAATCATGATTTGTAAATTTTCTATATAGGATGGTATTGCTGCTGAACTCTACCAATGATACTGCTTAAGCAATGGTCATGTTTTTCCTGTCTTCTCCCCCTTTTCTCATACCAGTGTCCTTCTGTACCTTACTAATTCAATACAAACTCATCTTCTTTTGCAGTTTTCACAGATAGATGGCCCTAGGGCTGGGTTTCTCAGCAACAGTATAGTTCTCATGTGTGATTCTTTGCATAAGTAAAACTACCTTTGTATTTTCAGTATGTGTTTATATACTTATATGTAATGTTTATCTTCTTTGACAGTTATATAATATACATTTTAAATACAGAAAGCATACCTAGTCCCTTCACATCACTTTATATCTAGTATACCATTCTGCTTTAAAGCAGTTCTTTAATCTGAAACAGAGATTTGGAAACACCTAAAAAAAAAAAAAAACTCAAGAAATTCCAATGTCTAGGGTTACAAACCAGAACTCAGTAGCTTTCAGAGCTCCCCATATGATTTTAGTATGTAGCAAGTTTGGACACCACTGATTTAGACTTTTCCTAAATATGGCATCCCAGGTACTAATCAGAAATGCAAAGTCTTGGGTCCACCTCAGGTCTACTAAATCAGAGCTGCATTTCCACAACATCTCCAGCCAGTGTACATTAACGATCAAGAAGCTCTGGGCTACACATGTTTTAAATAGTCACTGTGCACTAAACTCTTCTGTGCAACAAATGCATAGGAACATTTCTTCCTTCATTCTTCCTTTGACAATCAGCTGTTTCTTCAGGTATTTCTAGCTTCAGTAGAGATTTTTATACCATGTTGCTTTTTTTTTTAATTAATTTTCTCTTTACTCACTCATACTGCCATCTTTTTGTTCTATGTTGTCCTTCTAGTTAGAGGGAATTTCAGGTTATTTTGTCCAATTATTGAGGCATTAGGAATTTTTACTTTAACTCTTTGTTCTTTCTTTGACATTATACCTAGAAACCCCTAAGCAATGAAGAATCCTTTCTGATTGCTGAATTCAGGATACTTCCCTTCTAATAAATGAAGAGACAGAACAAAGCTAAACAAAACAAAGCTAAACAATAAACCTAGAACTCACTGTCTCTGAAAGAAAAAATGTCATTTGTCTCTATCTACTCATTTTAGAGGAATTACTTAAGCATACAGGTCCTTTGTGTTAAACTTGGGTACCTATTCCTATTCAGTGTGGCTGTATTTATAACCTAAGATATTTAAGCAAAAAGAATGTTAGGTGTGGTAGCAAAATCTTAGATTACTGAGAAGATTCTCTAGGGTGAAAATGCTTTCCTGATTTCATCTAATTTCTCCTTCCTTCTTTCTGAAAGGAGGAAAGATGCACAAAGATGTGGAAGAGATGCTAATGCTGGCATCTGCAATAGATGCAGTAGATCTGCAGGAGGAATTTAGCAAGTCCAGCCTGAAATCTGAGGTCTTCAATGGACTTGAGATATTCATAACATTAGCATGATGCTCATGTTAAAGACTATGTTACCAAATTATATATATATATATATATATATATATATATATATATATATATATATATATATATATATATATATAATGATAATAATAAAGGGTAAATTCTATTTTGTATGTTTGTTCGGGCAGAGAGGAATATTATCCAGCTCAATGAGAATTTCCCAAAATAGTTATTTTGTAATGGGAATTAAGAACTTACACTTTCATTATTTTGATATTCAATTTCTTAGAAGATCTACCCTCCATCTTCCTGGGACACCACTTTGGATAGCTAAGGTGCAATGATATAGACTTTTGGTCCTCTCTTAGCTACCAAATACATGATTCGACCCCATTTATTCTGTTGCTTACATCTGTATTCTTCACTGCATAGTAATAGCACCAATTCAAATTAATGTAAAATTATATTTATTTGTTTGCTTATTAAAGTATGTTTGTATAAACTACTCTCTTTTCCCTTCCGTTAGTCATGCTTTACCCTATTTTCCTCTCCCCTTACACTTCTTGAACCCCGACCAAACATAATTTGATCAGATTGTTTCCTTATCTTCTCTCTTGCTTCTCTGTTATGTTTCTTATCTCTTATGTTGAAACTAATACCTAGAGAATTTCTTTCTTGGTCATTGTCATTGCTCACCTCCAATTTTAGCTTTTCAAATTATATCACACTTTTCTCTCAACACATATGAAACTAATTCAGCCGCTTGACATGTTTACTCCTCACATTTATACAAAACACATTTAAACTTTCACTTTTCATTTAGATCTGCATTTCATCCTCTTTAGAAAAAAAAGTCACAAGAGAAGTGTCTGCCAGAGTTTCAGCTCTTGTTTCAATTTAATTGTACTTTTTTTTTTGTTGAACTCATTTAGTAAACTATATCATAATTATGCAATTCTTGGCTCTTACCATCTCAAGCAAGATACCAGTATGTCCTTAGTGGATTTATACCTTTGTCTTATTTCTGTGTGTGTGTGTGTGTGTGTGTATGGATGGCTGCACATATAAACATGATTGCACGTATAACCATATGACCTATTTATAAAGAAGTTAGAAGACTGGCAACTTGACTATCAGTTTCTGCCAGGAAACACACCAGCCTTTCTTTCAGCACAAAACCACCAGAGACAGTGCTGTCTGGCAGTTGCTTTCAGGTGAATAATCAATTGTTCTTTTACTTCCAGTTCTACCAGTGAAATTTCTACCTTGGACCAGAAATACTGTAAAGTCACAATTTGTCTTTTCAGCATTTTCACATTGTAAACCAGGCTATAGATTTTATCTTATATGCTCAAGATTTTTTCTTTTATTTGTTATATGTATATAATAATGTCTTGGTCTCTACTTCAGAATTTGCTCAAATATATTTAAATAACTGCAAATGATGCTGCAGGCAGTAGAAGAGTAAGAAGACAGACTGGTTGGTAGCTAAGCAACAGGCCTAGAAGTGATAATTTATAATCTGCTTTGCTCTGTGATCCTCAATCATTTTTGCCTACTTTCATTTCTAGTAAAATGGGGCTATTGGACTGTTAGGGTGGATTGAAGTGATTTATATTATAGGCAAAAAATGCTGTGTGCTTCTCATACCACAGAATCTCACTTTCCTCTAATCTCTCAGATCATCTGGCTTGTATGTCTGAGACTCCCTTTGTGCATGAAGGATAGCTAAAAGTCACTCTGTGTATCTCTGGTTTTTCCCTTTCAAATGTAGGGCTATCCATTGATTCTATCTGCTGTTAACCTTACTGTGCTATTTGACCTCAGAAATTTCATTAACCTGTCTACTTGTTTGGGCTACTGTGTCTCCTACACAATAAAATACACAAATCAATCTTTTTTCTTTTTTTCCCTCCGATGACTTTGACTTCTGTTCATTTGTCTTTGATAGACCCTAGTTACTCTTTTCTCAGTTCTGCAATTCTTCAGAGGCAGGGTAATCTGTTGACTGGAAGCTTTAACTCTTGCTCCCCTTCATAGGATTTGAAAAGCTGCTCTTGTTTAGTCAACATAATCTATTAGGAAGAATCTGTGCTGTATTGAATATTCTATTCTATCTTGTAGAAATGTATGGACTTGAGGAGCAAGAATTCTAATAAGGGATTTTTAACAGATGGGATTATTAGAGCTAGGAAACACCACCTGAGTTAGCAGGGAGTAAAAGTCTCCTGATAGTGCATGCTATGCTTTCCTTTGAAAGTTCTTGTGCTGTAGCTCACAGTGCCCATCAAACATGGTAATGTGTCTGTAAATTTCAATTGACAGAAAACATATCAGCTAACCAGCAGCCTCAGAAAGTAAACAAAGCTGAGCCACAGAGAATGACTGCTAAGCAGTAAGAGTGGTGCTAGAGATGGTGTTAGAGAAACACACCAAGACTAGAAGGAGCACCAAGCTGACTTTCCTTAGCCTACATGGGAGACTGCCTTGCAGCCCTTCCTACAATGACCCAGTACCAAATACTTGCCTCCTCTCTTTGCTGGTAATTAGCCAGTAGAAAATGTGCATTGATGCTTTAAACTTTACAAAAACCCCTCTTCCTCCTCCTTTTTCTTTTCTATTTTGAAAAGCTAAGAACACCCACACACACGCTCACACACAACATAAAACTACAGAGAATAATATTATGTCCCCACTTGCAATTTAAATATGGGACCATTTTTACATTTTGCTTTGGACTTAAAGCACAGATAAATTTGACTTTCTTTTCTTCACCTAACCAGTCCCATTCTTCTCCTTAGTTCCCTCACAGAGGGAACAGTTCAATAACTTGATGTGATCTTTCCAGTCAGCTTTCTTCAAACTACTTATAAATGTGTCCCCACAACAACAAATAATTGTGTTTGGGTATGTAAAAATGTACATAAATGATAGTCTTGTGTATTTTGCCTAACCTATGATTTCCTCACATTCCCTTTTTATTAAGCTTTTGTTGCCCTATTTTATTTCTCCCTTGCATATATTTTATCACTGTTACATCTATATCTGAATCATGCTATGTCCTTTACTTTCCTTCCTCATCTTTGTTCTGTTTTCTGACTTCTAAGACACACACACAAACACATACACAGTTAAAAACTCATAGCTTTAAAAATTACATAGCAATCCCTACCCATCCTCTTGCTGCTGAAACTTCTTGAGATAGCTTAAGTGATGTAATTCTCATCACCACAGAAAGAACAGTTAGTCTGCACCAAGAAATGAGAATAAGAAGAGCATGAAATCTCCAATCTCTTGGCTAACTCAAGTGTTTAATGATCCTCTTAGGGAAAACCACCCATTTGTGCGTGATATATATATATATATATGTATATATATATATATATACATATATATATATACATATATATACATATACCTTGTAAGTAATGACCACTGCATTGGTCAATTTAATAATGAATTAAAATCAAAGTGACTGCCTCTGTCTTAATTTGCCTTTTTCCTAGTGGATAGAAGCAACTAGAGTTTCTGACTACAATTCATAAAGGGTTATAAGGGATTTGACATTTGAAAGGGATTCACAACCCACTTTGCCCCAATAGTTTTATGACTAGGTCTTAGAATTTCCCTAGAAAATAACAAAATAATTCTCTTTATTATATATACCTCCTGTTGCAAATTTCTAGTTCACTTACTGGACTCCCACTTAGATCAAAGAACCATATGTATTGACTCACTAGATTCTTGACCAACTTGTGCCCTCTCCTCTGTTACCTGATGCTTTTGTCATGTGACTTCTTTACCAGATGCTCCTACCCTCCAGTAAATACTGACATTTACTTGTATTTTCTTATGCACTCTTGATTTATCTCTTCCACTGGCAAGAGTACCATAGAGCATACTGAGACAAATGTTAAATCTCTTCCAAGGAACTTCTGTTATTCTGGGTATCTTTCATTTTCACAAAACTTTTTTAGTGCAAATGGGATGCTGAGGAGTGGAGGTAAAGAAATCAGGTGACTTCAAATCCTCCAGATTTGATCTATTTTGTATGATTCTCTTCAATGTAGTTAGTTCTTGATTGATTCATGTTTAGTTTTGTCTGCCCACAGAGATTTAACCTCTTTAAGGATAAGGCTGATGACTGTATCATTCAACATTTTTCATTGGGGTAGGCCTTAAGTAGCTCCTGTGCCACAGGCATGCTGAATTATTTTTATTCTCTTGAAGGTAGTATGAATATAGCAGGGGCCCTTGGACACACCATTATCCGAAAGGTTCCCTATAAACCTTTTCTGTACTCTGGCTCTCATCCCACCCCAATCTGCTCCAAATTTTTGTCTAGTTAATTCATCCATAAATAGTATGTCTCAGCTTTTTTTTTTTTTTTTTTTTTTGGAGACTAGGTCTGGCTATGTTGCCCAGGGTAGTCCCCATCCCACTGACTCAAATGATCCCCAGTCTCAGCCTCCCAGGTACCTGGAATTACAGGCACCCACCACTGCACCTGGCTGCTTTTTTGATACCAGGTCTCGCTATGTCTCCTGGGGTAGTCTTGAATCAGTGACCTCAAGTGATCCCGGACCTCTTGTCTCCCAGTGCTTAGGTTATAGGCGTACGCTACCACACCTGATTTGTCTCAGCTTTGATATTGCTTTCCCCAGGAAATCTTTGATATTCCAAGTCTGACAGCGATCATTTCATCTTTAAAAGTACTTGGGTTTTATTGCCAGTTTACATAAATGCTTCCCCTACTACATGGCATGCTCTGTGTCTGTCATGTTCAAGTTTGCACCTTGAATCTTCAAATTAAATGAGACGGTGTTCTAGACTGAGAAGCTTGAAAGTTTTTTTTTTTTCCTCTAGAGATTAGGTCTCTCTGTGTTGCTCAGGGTAGTCCCAAACCCATGGACTCAAGTGATTCCTAGCTTCAGCCTCCCGAGACTGGGATTAAAGGTGCACGCCTCTGTGCACAGCTCTTGAGAGAGTTTTTGTTTCATTCTGTCTAGCAACCTTGTGGAAGCGTTTGACTTTCTCCTTCCTCCTTGTGTATTTTTTTAAACAGATATTTTTCTTCATTACATTACTGAGGAAAGAGAATTTTCTTCTTAACCTGTTTTATGAGTTAATAGTTTGCATATCTGCACTTTAAACAAGGGAGGAAGACATCTTACAAACTTTTTAGCTACTTGGGTTTGTCTGGCTAAAATTCTTGAGCTTAGTGAGAGTGAAATTTATCTTGTTAAATTCTCACCTTACGGAAGATTAAGCGCCCTAAGTAGAATCCATACTTTGGATGACACACACACACATGCACACATGCACACACACACACACACACACACACACACACATATATATATAATGTATAGTCTTTTTAACCTTAGAATTTTACATGAATTTATCAATACTAATTAGCCAGCAGAAACAAAGTGTTGGCATAGAGGTAAAGAGATGATACTGACAGCTCCTCACATTGTGAACCAAAAAACCCACTGACTCTTATTTACTGGTGGGACATTGTACATTAAATCTTATTAGTTCAAGTCATTTTTTTAAAAAAAATTTCTTGCCTTTTACCTATAGTTATCCTATATAAACTTTCTGTGTACTATTTGAAAAGTTTTGAAATTTTGACACCTAAGTGTATAGCCAAACTTCTACTTCTACTTCAAGTTAAATAATGATTTTTCCTATCTTTTCCTTCATATGTGAGAAGAAAAAGAAATATGGTAAATAACTCATGTCAGGCAAGTAAAGAAAAATGGCCCTGAAATATCCAAAATGGCAGCATACTGAATCATCACATTTACACTTACATTTTAACTTATTTTAATATAAATTCAAGCTGCTAAAAATTACTCCCACAGACAGCTGTGTAAAGTCACTTTTTCCTCACACATTTCCTTGTAATAACTGAAGTCTTAGAGTAATTCCTTTAAATAGTCATAGAAGAGAAAATAAAGAGTATGTGTCAATTTCCAAATTAGGAAATGTCACCTCAGGGTGGTGACTGTTTCCTGAAGAGGTGCTCTAGAGAGAGGTGGCTCCTCAGATCCAGGGAGCCTGTTCTTTTCTGTAAAAGGGCTTGACTGTTGCCAAGATGGCTTGACTGTTGCTTGACTTGAGGGCTTGACTGTTGCCAAGATGGACTTTTTGGTGTGTGGAATACATGGGGCAGCATGGTTCCACAGTAGGTTCAGAATTCAGATAACTGTTGTTTAGATATTCTCTCTGCTGTTGTCTAGTCTAGCTGTGTCACTTTAACAATTTCTTTTTCATTTATTCTTACTCTGCCATGTTAGATAATGTAAGCAAGGTGTCCAGTGCTCTCACAAGCCCTGCATAGTTCTTAAATACATGTTAGTTCTTTCCTTGCGCCTCTATTTGTGCCATTGCACCTTTTCTCTCCTGCTTGTTACATTCTCCCCTATCTTCTCACTTACAACACTCGGAAAATTTATGATTCCAGTTTACACTGACTGGCATCCTGCTTCAAGATGCTCTTAACTTTGAATTACATTTTTCTAGTTTATGGGTGTTTGTCTTGAGTACTCAACAATGTCTGTAGGCATCTGGTGTTTTACTTTTGTGTCTCTGCACTAACATTATGGGTAAGCAATCTGGGGCTCCAAGCTATGAAACTGATTGTTATATTATCTAAGATGTTGAAAAGACTAATTTCTGAAAAGATAAACACAGTGGTTTACCTACTTTGAGGTTTCAAACTTTTAGTTAATTAAGCAGCCTCCTTTCATTCTTTGAGCTGACCTACTTTTTAGGGTACATTATCAGTTGGTGAGATTTTTTTATTGTCACATTTTTTTCCTGCAAAACTCAAAAACAAAACCAAAGCTTCTTACTCTGTAATTGCATTTGAATTTCAGTGACTTTTGATAACTAAGCACTTATGTTACTCTAGTCTTAACTATATAGATGGTGCTTTAAATGTTGGTGGCATGAGAAGCAAGATTCAGGGAAGATAACAAGTAATACTCCTGCCAAATAAGATCAAATAGTTGGAGGGAAGACAGCTTAGAGATGGTTCTTTGGGGTCTCCTAACCACATCAATTAAAGAAAGAGCTGTAGACTTAAATGTCAATAAGTCTTTCCATGTTCAAATGCATTAAAAGTTCATAGCAAAATCAGTTGAAGATGATGAGATCGACTAAAACACCCTGATGCCTTTAAATAATTTATTTCAATAAACTATTGAAAGTATGCTAAAATATTATGCATCATTAACTATATAAATTCCTGCTGTGCCTCACCCTAGTGCATCTGTCATGGAGTCTGCTATGTGAAAAAGCAAATCAAATGCAAAATTATGCTTGCAGTTTGAGTCTAATATTGTGATTTTTCCAATTAGGGTTAAGGTGCATGCACCTGACAGTATGCTCCTGGTAGTGCTGGACTCTGCCTGTTGTACAGGCATAATATTCCTCATACCCACTATTATTGCAAAAATACCTTAGTTTGGACAATGTAATTTTTCTTTACCCTTTTTAGGGTTCTTGATGCAGTTCTGATGCATGACAGAAGTTTGAATTTTCCACCCTAGTTGATGAAATGGTTCTTGTTTTTTAAAATGTATCCCCTCAAAAATTGTGTTAAAGTTCTAGTTTGTCATACCATAATTGGAAATATGACCTAATTTGGGTAATTGTAGATATAATCAAATTAAATGAGATTGTAAGATTAAGATGGGTTCTTAATCTTACCCCTGGTGTCTTTATAAGGAGAGAAGTTTGAAGATACAGAGTAGACTCAGGAAAAAAGGCTGTGTGAAGGCTGAAGTAGAGATTAGGAGTTATGTGGCCATAGCCTAAAGAATGTGTAGGATTTCCAGAAATCACTGAAAACTAGAAGAGGTGGAAAGTCATTTCTCCCTAAAACCTACAAATGGAGTGTGACCCTATTAATACCCTGATTTCAGACTTCTAACTCCACAACTATGAGAGAATACATTGCCATTTTAAGCCACTCTGTTTGTGGCAGGTTATTAGAAGAACTGAGGGGAACTAATACATTTCTTTAGTTCACATAGATGGTGACTTAATGGTTCTTTGGTGTTCACAAAGAAAATTTGTATAATCTGTATACCTCAAATCTTAAATCAGGCAATCCCAAGTGTATACTTCAAAAGAAGTGAAAATCTTATTCTCAGTTTTAACTACCAGATTGATTTTTGCATTCAATACTGAGTCTATATTTAATCAGATCACCCCAAATAAATTCTTCAAATTTACCAAATTTATTTATGTATTTATTTATAAATTTATTTATATGTTTGGCAACCACAGGTAAACTGATAAATTGTCAGAAACTCTAAAAATGTCTGTATATAGAGATGGTTATAGATTTATAAATTTTTAAACACTCTATATAGTTGTTAGTTAAAAAATTTTTTCTGTGTCTATGTGGATGTAGCTGGAGATATTTTATAGTTATTTTATCAATCTTTATGTCTATATGGCATTTTCATGTGGTTTTCCTGTTTTTTCTGTTTCTTTGCTCAATTTGTCATAACTATTGATTGCTAGATGGATCAGTAGATAGATAGATAGATAGATAGATAGATAGATAGATAGATAGATAGATAGATAGATAGATAGATCACAATATATAGGTCATTTACAAATGCAGGGAAAGCTGTGAATGAAATACAACTTTCAGAATATGCCACAATTGGATCATTTGCATTGTGTAAAGATATTGTGCCCTTTCAGAAGTTGTCTTCTTTCTATGGCTGACTCCATTCTATGGGAATAAAATCCACATGCTTTATTAAGCTGCTGTTAGGATTTAGGGAAAACATTCAAGGCCTGATGGCACTAATGGCAGAGGAACCAGGAAGGGGTGGATGCTGCTGTAACCCCGCTGGGAAATAAGGAGTGAGCCATCTGGACCTCCAGCTGAGGCCAATTGGATCCAGACAAGAGCTGCCAGCAGGAGTGGTCTGGATCTGGATGAGGGCCATCCCTGTCTAAGGAAGTGGGCTGGCCCTGGAGCAGAGGGAAAGGGATGCTCTTCTCAGGAGAAAGGACTTGGAAGACAAGTTCCCTCAGAGGTCACAGCAGAGATAGACATCTTATAATTATTAACATTGACTGAAGGCCAGCAAGATGATGAGTACTGTTGAGAACATAGAAACATTCTTGATTTCTGTCCAGAAAATCATTTATTCTGGTAAAGAGGTCAACACTTCGGTGTTCTCGTCCTTGTATTTTAACTCTACAGAGGACTCTTAACTGAAAACAAAGCACTCCTAACCCATCTTACACTAGACATTATGTGGCCATGGAACATTTATTTCTTTTTGGTGCTGCTACTCCCATCCCTTTTCTCCCTTTCATTTTGGTATCATCAACTCCATTTCCGGAAGAAAAGACACACCCCTGGTTCATCTACATCTCTTCTATCAGTGGCAACAATATTTTTAAATGCTGTGACTTAGTGGAATTGTAGCTATTCTTTCCTGGCTTATCTAGTTACTAGATTTGTATACATACTTGTACCTCTTTTGTTCTAGAGCTGGCAGAGGGCAACAGAATGAACTCTCATTATCCACTCATTGAGCTTAAAACTCATTCAGTTTTAAAATGAGCTTTCAAAGAAACTGTGCTAAATATATGATTTTTCTTTACTATTGTTTATATAAAAGGTGATTTAAGGTGATCACTGTATTTATTGATCCTGCAGAGTGAGTCTGTGATGTTACACACTTCTCTGTACATCAGTATCATGAAGGCCACAGTAACCATGTTGCCATGTGTACCATGACAGAGAATCTAAGGGAAAAACCCCAGCAGTGAATGATTGCTCTTTAACTATCCTAATTTTATTTATCAAGTAAATTGGTTTTGACACTATATAGTCAATAAGTAAGTGATGGTTAATTGTTATCAGAATGTATATCTGACCTGCACCTTCAGATTATTCTATTTTAGGGTAGAAACAATGTATAACTTTGTATACCTATTGGAGATGAACCTGATGTGTAATCCTGAATGAGAAGCATTATTTTAAAGAATGTCTTTCTGTATAGCATACACTCAGCAATTGAGGGGCATTATACATTTATAGGTTTTATTTCTTCCTTCCCTTTTTCCGTCCCTCCCGCCCTACCTTTCTCCCTCTCTCCCTTCTTTAAAGTCAAAACCTGCACAATGTACACAGTGACAGGCTGCTCAGTGGTGTCTGTCTGGACCTACAAATTCAAGTTTGTCAAATTCTCTATTCCCATTCGTCACACTTTTCTGTAACTGTGAATACCAAGGCTTTTATTTTAATTTGAGGGTTTTATCCTTCTTCCTGATTTAAACTACTAAAATAATTATGCAAAATGAAGCAACATGGGCATAATCTTTTTTTTCTTTCCTTTACCTAATGCTGATAGTAAAGGAAGTGTGTGTAGGGAGAAGTTGGAGCAAACTGAGACAAGGATCCTTATCACTCAAATATTAGTCATTGGACAGCCCTCTTGGGGTACTAGAGAGTCTGTAAAGAGTGAGACAGAAGCAGCACAGTGAATAAAGAGGTGCTTAACACAGTCTGCTGTAATGACACACAACAGCAAGTAAAGCAGCAACAAAGGATTAACAAAATAAGAGAGGGTTAAATAGTATTGTAATAGACTATATTTCATTTGAGACTGTTTCTACTGGAACACATCACATGACTAAATTGGAAATAAAGGCTATTAAGTTTCAGTCAACCCATGAAATTATTACAGCAAACATTCATTATTTTCCCAAGCTCCTATTGACAGCCCCTTGCCTGAAGAAAGAATTATAAACCCAAGTCACAGTGGAACACAATCACTGAATTCCAGATTATAAATTCATCACTATGCTCATAAACCCATGTTTCAAGTAATATTGAAACCCATTGTTTCAAGTAATATTTAGGTGGAAAAATATAGCATTATTTTCTCCTTTTGGTGAGATGTGTTGCCTTATGGAAGTTATAATGCTAATAATTAAAGTGTACCAAATTATGCACAGAGGTCAACATTAAAATATCTTTGTATATTCAAATATAGGATAGGGAATAATAGAAAGGTCTGGGGATATAATTTTTGACATATATACAGAATATTACTACTATTATATGTATATTGTTCATTTGTCATTTATTTATTGGAAGAGACACTTACTGTGTGACTACTACTCCAGATACTGAGCTAGGCAAAAGAAAAAGTTGAGTAAAACATGTTTTTTATTTTTAATGACAAGTATCACGTGAACCAAAGACTGCAGGGTTGAACAAGCAATTGTTGCTTTGGATCTACAGAAGGGTTTATGGGAACACAGAGCAGAGATGTTTCAGTGGAATTTGCTTGTTAAAATGAGGATTTGCCATAGACACTTGAGCTGAGTTTTAAGGGACTTCAGTTTCTGATTCTGTATTTGCCTTGGTGTAGACAAACAAAGGGCAAGAAGAAGAGAGAGAGTTATTTTGAATGTTAAATAAAAATTCAGATTCATGACACTCTCTGGTGTCTTATATAATGTCATAAAATGGAGCAGAGCTGTTCATCTTTGAGTTTGAATACCCCAGTGACTTTGAATTCTGGATCTTCTGGGCTGCAAGATTGTAAGCATTCATTTTGAAAGTTGTTTGTTGTTTTTATTTCTGAAGAATGTATTTCTGAGGATGACAGACTTCAAAAATTATCTTTTTGTTATGATCTGTCTTCAGAGAGACTTACCAGTTTCCTAGATGAAAAAATTCTCCTTTATTCATTCTGAGTTTGGTGGGGAACCTTATGCTGCATTGCAGATAAGCTGAGGAATGGATAATTCTTTGTAATGAGGACATCATTAAGTGATCTGATACATCAGTTCTGATTAGAGCAAAGTAAACTTCAAGCTAAGATATCCATTTACAAAGGGCTGCTATTTATCAGAGGAAGACAAATACTTTTTATAGGTCAGTCTACTTTAAGAATAGAATTTGATATATTTTCAGCAAAAACAATGTTAAGAGCCTTTAGGTTTCTGTGTTACAATAGCTAGGTCAATAGAAACCCTGCAAATATCTGTATTTCCTTTGACTTAGCAGGGAAATACTTTTGTGTGATATTTTATAAAGGTAATATTAGCATATCAATAAGAATATCCTTATTCTGGAAGTTGTGAAGTAATAGTAAGGAAAATATACTGATTTAATTTTTTAAATAAAATACGTAGATTTCAAGAGGAAAACTTGGACTTATTGCTGAGTTAATGTGATGAACAGGTGTCTTATTGTGTGGATATGGTTGCTTGCAGTGATTGCATTATACTAAGTATTCACATTGCAAATCAAGCATTTGGTTAGCCGTAACCTGAGAATAAATGGAAACATGAAATAAGTATTTTCAGACGAGATCAGGTGCATTCAGGGTGGTATGGCCATAGACAGAAGTAAGTATTTTCAGAAGTGTAGGAATTAGGTTGAATTTGAAAATTCAATATCTGACAGTAACCAAAGAAAGGTTCATTTTTCTTTTTTTGTAATCTCTATATACAAAGTGCTCTATTCTTCCTACCCCATTTTTCTGAATTTTGTGATAGGTTAACCTGTACCAGTGATAGAATTTCAAGTGCTTGATAACTATATAATAACATGACAGATTTAGAATAATATTTAAATTTTCATTATCTAGTATATATTTTCCTAGTCTCATCTTCTACTTTCTTCTCTTTTTTTCTTTGAGTCATATGAGTCAAGCTTGAAAATATCCTTTCAGAAAACATAAACACCAGGAACTATAACAAATTAAAAAGTTTCTGCACAGCAAAAGAGACAATAACCAAAACAGAAATAAACCATGTGGGAAAAAATTTTGCCCTCCATACAAGTGACAGGGATCTGATAACAAAGATCCACAGAGAACTTACACAACTTAGCAAAAGCAAAATAAAAAGCCCTGTCAAAAAACGGGGAGAAGAGCTTAAAAGACATTTCTCCAAAGAGGAAATAAAAATGGCCAGTAGGCATATTAAAAAATGCTCAATATCACTAATAATCAGGGAAATGAACATCAAAACAACAAGAGATGCCATCTTACACCAATGAGAATGGTTCATGTCAAAAAAATGGACAAAAACAAGTGCTGGTGTGGATATGGAGAGAAAGGAACACTTTTACACTCCTGGTGGGAATGCAAACTAGTCCAGTCACTATGGGAAACTGTGTGGAGGATGCTCAAATTACTGAAAATAGAACTATGATTTGATCCAGCATCCCCACTTCTGGGACTCTACCCAAAGGACACCAAAAACACTAAATTAAAAAAAACACCTGTACTTTTTTATTGTAATGTTTATTGCAGCACTATTTAAAATAGCCAGGATGGGAACAACCCAAATGCCCCCAAACTGATGAATGGCTGAAAAGATGTGGTATATTTATACTATGGAATATTACTCTGCAATCAAAATCAACAAATATGTTGCATTTGTGGTAAGACGGATAGACCTAGAGGGAATCATATTAGCAGAAATAAATCAGAAAGAAAAAGACATAAACCTTATGGTCTCACCTATAGATGGTATATAAGAATAACAAATAAAAGGTCAAGGAAAAAATCAAAATAATCTAACAACAGAACTGGGGCAAGCAGCTAGGGAGAGGTAAAGGGGAGGGAGAAATCAGGGAGAGGAGGCACACAAGAAGATCAAGATAAAAGTTCATGTGTGAAAAGGTAGAGGGAGAACTCTGGGGAATGCAATGATGTAATATGTGTGTGTGTGTGTGTGTGTATACACACATATAATATAAATATGTAAACAACAAAATGATTAATAAAAAATAAAATATCCCATTCATCTCATCTGATTATTAAAAGAAAACAAATATAATTTTAGTTGTTTTTGCATAGTCAATGTCTAAGATATATGCTCCAACTTAGAGGAGCATGTATTTTTTTTGTTTTTTGAGAGTAGGTCTTGCTATGTTGCTGGAGGTAGTGCCAATCCCGCACATTTAAACAATCCCCAGCCTCAGTGTCCCAGGCAGCTGGGATTACAGGTGCCCGCCACCATGCCTGGTTGCTTTTTCAAGACCAGATCTCACTATGTTGCCCCGAGTAGTCCCAATCCAGGATCAGATTTGAGTAGTCCAGATCCCAGATTGGATCTGGGAGCCCATGGACTCAGGTGATCCCCAGTCTCAGCCTCCCAGGTAGCTGGGATTACAGGCGCGCACCACCACGCCCAGTTATTTTTATGAGACAAGGCCTCGCTAGCTGCCTGGGGCAGGTCTTGAACCTGTGGACTCAAGCGATTCCTTGGCCTCCCTTCTTAGGCTGGGATTAAAGGCATGGGCCACTGCGCCCAGCCTTAGAGGAACTTCTCAATGGTTGATTCAAGGGAGCAGAGACATAGATAAGCAACTGGGAGAGGGAACCATGATTTCTGTTCTAAGATTTGAACTTTTAATGTCTAGATTTGTCACTTAAAACTTTTTAATTTAATTTTCTACACCCACCCATGTGTTCGATGCTTCAGAGTCCTGCAGAAGGGGTTATGGGGCCAGAGATGTTTCAGTGAAATTTGCTTGTCAAAGGAGGATTTGCCATCAGCACTGGAACTGAGTGTTAAAGGACTTACATCTTATTCCATAATTTGCTTTGGAGTAGAAGTGTGTTTGATGTTCCAGGTTCACCAAATTTGCAGCACCACCCACTTATTCCCCCCATGTCTTTGCTCAGTTCCTACCCATTAAAGCCCTTACCATCATGATAATTCAGTTAAGGGGGCCTCTGGGCCTGGTGTGAGGACATGGCAGATACAGAGATGCAAGTCCTATCACTTACAGTTCTGCTGTCTTCGGAAGCTATTTAGTACCTTTTAGTCTTAATTCCCTCATCTGCAAATTGGGCACACGATTATTAAGTGAAAGAAAATGTTTTTCTCTTTCCTTCTTGACTTCCTCTTGTGGTGAAGCATTCCCTAATGACACTAACAGCACCTCCACAGAATCCTTTCTTATGAATTGCCATGCTTGTTTTTACTTAAATAATAAAAATACTCTCTTGTTTTAATGGGATGTTGATACATCCACCTTCTCTCTTGAGCAGTAAGTCCTTGAAGACAGGGATAATGCTTTGCCTAGAGTATATTAAATATGTAGTAAAAATATATAGTGGCATTTAATAAAATTGGAATTACCTAATTCCTAGTCTCCATCCAGTTTTCTATATCTGGTATCTTTGGTAGATATTTGCTAATATCTGATATTATAATGTATAATCTCTGATTTTGCAATAGCTTAGTCTCAGTTCAGTTTTCTACTTTGTGATTTGTTTTGTTTTGGTTTTTGTTTTTAAGATCAAAGGAATATATGTCTGGGTGAATTTATTCTTACATTGTTCCCTGGGTTTCTTGTTTGGGTTTCTGTCCACCATTTCCTACTGGAATATTAAATTGTGCACACTGTTAGGTCAATGATGAGATCAAAAAACATGACTGATCTCTTCCCTGTGTCCTGTTTCATGCAGAGCTCTAACACTGTACACAAGTAAAGCCTTCTTTCCCATTTTGCCTAGGTAACCCCTCCCAGAAGCTCAGGCAGAAGAAAAGGTGTGGGTGATGAGTCTCTGTGTGCTGTGTGTGACTTAGAGAGCGAGAGAAAGCAAAAGAGCGAACATTGGGTGATGGTGAGAGAACACTTGGCATGTTTCTTCTACATCTGTTGGAAAGAAGCAGCCAAGCCACCTGTTGTATTTCAATGCTTCATTCCTCAGGGATCTGTCTGCTTGCAGCAAAAGGTTTAAGATATCAGCAATTCACAAGAATCGAAAAGTTATAGGTCACCTAGTTCTTTACCCTGGGGAACACTGGCAGACCATTCTCTACCATGTGCTCTTTAATACAATACAGAACATTTCTAAAACAGTGCATGCCTTGTCTACCTCAGTTTAAAACATTTTAAGGAACAAAGGTTTTACTCTTTTCTAAAGGAGATAGATCCCCAAATCCCATTGTTTACAAGGTCAGGAAATGTGTCCCTGATTGTCAGCCAACAGAGTCACTTTCAGAACTTCCTGATATTCTCTACTTCATTTCTTTTGTACTTTGGGTTTGAATGAAGAGGCTCTGACTTATCTCTGCCATAAATACCCTACAGGATGTTTTAATACACAGAAGGTAGGTTTAATCTATATCTGTTAAAACCTGTAGAAAACCTTCTCACCCCTCTCCAGGAGCCGCTAACCCCTAGATACATTTTTTCTCTTGCTTGTTTTCTGTTACCTGTTCTTCCTTTTTAAAGAGTCACTAAGCCCTAAGTCACTAAGCACTAAGTTGTATTTTGAAAATTTAACTTTCTTTTTCTTTTTTTTTTTATACCATGGTAAAGGTTAATAGTAAAATGTAAAAACTGCTTTCCCAGTTTTCTGAGAGTCTTAGTCAAGGAGACATTCAAAGGTGGCTATTTCAACTCCTTCATTATAAAAACAGGAAACTGACAGAGGGAGGAATAAATCAAGAAAAATTTCCCAGAATAAAAATTCCAGTCTCCAGAGTCAAGTGTCCATAATAAACCTTTCCAGCATACAGAGTAGAACACCTTCTTGCTTCCCCCTGTCTACAGTTAGGGGGTAAGAACTCCATGAATATACTAACTTCTGTGACCACTTGCCATGAAGCCTCAAAGTGGGGTGGCAGCAGCTGCAAGAGCTGTCAAGAATTCTGCACCTGCCTCAGCTACTCTGGCTGGATGTCAGGTGCTGCTCTAGGTTGTCCTCATACCAGGTGATAGTGATTCCCTAGCTCACTTGAGAGTGTGGAGTGATGATCCCCACTCTTCTGTAGTAGATTCTCAGCTAATGTTAAAAAACCACACTAATTGTGACCTATGTTGGAACATGTAATTTACATGTAGCTTTTACACCCAGCTCTCCTAGCTCTATCAATAGTATGAGCAGGTAGCCGATACAACTTGCCAGTTCCCCATCAAGATCTCGTACCCTACAATGTGGCTTTGACTCCCCAGGTTATCTCACTGATCAGCTACTAGCCATGGAGCCAATGACATCATCTCTTTCAGACAGGTTTCTCGTCTATAAAATGAAGAAAATATTAGTACTTTTCTCAAAGATTTGATTTGATGATCAAATAAGCTAGTAAGTAATAAACAGGCACGTTCAGGGCACTCAGTAAACAGCTTTTTTTTTTTTTTTTTAACATTCAAGTTGATGGTGGTGTTACTCTAACAGAGCTATCACATTTCACTGATCATTGCTGGATACTAGCCTTCTCAGTAGCTTTAATGTGACTGCTCAGATGTTTTTGAGAAAACAAGTGTATTTCTGGTGTTTATGAATGAGACTGGTTGCCAGATGAGTCTTCCAGGCACCTTTGGTGCATTTGCATGCCTGCTGCCTTTCTGCTGGGGTTGGTGCCACCTCTGGGGTTATCTTGTATTGATTTGGGGTAGGGATATGCCTTTCACTATTTTTGGAGGATCATTTTATTAAGATTTCCATAGTAGTAGTGCCTTGCACTCCAAAAATCTTTTAGTTTTTACTCATGGTTTCTATCTACTTAGAACCCATAGATGAGTCCCTGGATGGCTGGGGTGACAGATATCAAGCTGATTTGATGAACTGAGGCTTTGAACCTGAATCCCTCTCTTAGGAGAAATTTTCAGTGGCCCTAGGACAGACAGATTTTAGTAACCTGATCTTTTTTCCACAAGGCCTTTTAAGCATGTTTACGTCTTAGCCATGGGACCCCTGCTGATGTTCACTTAACCCAGAATGGCAGAACAACAGTAACATGCATGTGAGCAAAGTTAAGGAAGATGTTAACTCACTTTAGAGATGGGAATAAGGCACAGTGTATGTAATTGGCCACTGTCTGAGTCATAGGCAAGCTTTGGACTTAGCTTTATGATCTAAACAGTAAAATCCCATATCAGTCTCAGGATGGCTAATTTAAAAATCCAGTCTGTCTGAGTCCTGTCAGTATTTAAATGAATGATATTGGTTTGCTCTCTTTTTTTCCCCCTTCAACTTTCAGCATCTCTTAGATCTGCCACTTACTAATGGGCTAGGTGTGGGAGATGCCAGGGATAACAAGGATGTGATTTGTCAGCTTAAGAGATGCCACAGGTCATCACAGAGTTTTTTTTCTTTGATATGAGCGATAAAATCCACCTGAGTCACAAAGTCAGGTGTGTGACACCTGGTACATTTACAAAAACTGAACATTTATGTCAATTATAGGCTGCACATGAGGGAGAACAGAACTGATTTATCCACTAGACTGGTAGCTCACCTTAGGACCCTGAGAAAAAGAACTGATGCTAAGTAAAAACTAAAATAGAAGCTGTCTGACCTGAGTGGTTCCAATCTGCTGCCACCACTTTATTTCTTGTAGAGCCCTGGAGACAAATCCTCACAAAGAAGTGGGTTTTCCAAAATAAGTTCATTGGAGTTTTGGGAAACAGATCAGTGAAGAATATAAATATATGTGTAATAAGTATCACAAAGGAGTAACAACATATAATGAGGTTCCTAGTTGCAAGGTTTATCAGCCTGGTTTGAATGAAGATGTACACATGAAAAAAGAACTGGTGACATCATTGAAGCAATTCTGTACCAAAAAAGTGGACTAGACAACTGACACTTAAGATGCAGTATTTGTTTACCAGGGACAGTCAGGGGAGTTTCCTGAGGGAATGAACTTTGAAAGACAGAAGAAGTGAATTTAAGTTCATAGTAAGAGAGAGGAGCTCTTTTCTAAAAGAAGTCTGAAAAACAACAAAGACAGGAAAATAAATATGAGGTTTTTTTCGGGGGGACTGCTACTAGACCATTAATTTGTTGTTGAGGGATGAGTTTAGGACAAAGAACATTGCAGGGATTTGAGAAATCTGGTGTGAAGCTCTGATGTGAATTCTCTTGAATGCAAGGCTAAGGACATAGTAGATCCTTGAATAATGAAAAGAACACCACAGAAATGAATGTACATAAAGCAATGTTTGGGGAAATCAGTCCTGGAATTATGTGGAAGTAATCAGGGAGGTGAGGCTGAACAGAGACAGGTCATTTAAAAGAGCTGGAATATCACATGGGATGTTTATTGGATGAATTTTTAGTGACTGGTGGTTGATCTAGAAAGAAATGCCTCCTTAAGAATGTGAGATAAATAATGAAAGGAATAACTGTATAAGTGTAGAGTCATATGATTTGGTGACTTATTGATTCTCATGATGGAAATGAAAATATGATGAAGTGAAAAGGGAGAATGAGAAGTGTTTTCAGCAGGATGACTGGGAAATGGTAGAACTGAGGACAGAAGTGGGAAAGGGGAAAATAGTTGTTGCTTAGATTATTGCTAATACTTTCTAAGTGTCCTTTATTCAAAATAAACCTGTTCAGCTTGGCAAATTAACCTTTAATTCTATCCAAATCTAAGGCCTGTAAAGGCCATCTAATTGAGAGCAATTGAAATTCAGGATGTACAACGTGAAACATGGAGATCGATGATGTATTAAGTGTATTGGCAGCAACATTGACTGCTCTACCCTCCGAATTTGTTAGGAATTATTCTCTAAAAATGTAACTTTTATATGAAACTGCATTTATTTCTCAGTAATAAATTAATATTCTCCAGGGTATTAAAAATGAAAGATTAAACATCTAACCCCTTAAACAGATAAGCTTCAGCTATTTATTATTTTCTCTGTAAGAAATTTTCATATTACCACTTGAAATTTGAGATTGGTCAGTGCTTCTGTACTACGAACTGTTATTGCCAGATGGGACTGAATTTGAATCCTTGCTTTTCACTTAGTAATTATGTGATCTTTTTGTTAAAGCAGGTCCCATTGTAGATAAAACATGGTGAAGATTAAGAGAGTTAATATGATGAAGTGTTAGCCTTAGCGTCTGGTCTATAGTCAGCTTTGAGTAAATGGTAGGTGCCGTATTTTTGTACCTATGCACAGTTCAGCAACTATGAGCACCAGAGTAAGACAGGGTCTTATTTCTGTGAATAGTCTATTCAACATAAAACTTGGAGCAACTATCTTGGCAGAGAAAATCTTTGTCCTGGCAGAGCTTATAAACCCAGAGGCTATCTCAGATCCTGTGGATAGTTGGGATTATAATCAAATCACATCAAGAGGATATGAGTTTGTTAGTTGTCTTAAGGCTTTGGCCTTAATGGGTGGTTGTTGCAAATGGTATTGCCTTCCTGCTGTGCCTCACTGAGGTCCCTCAGGTTCAAGTTCAAGTGGGAAGTGCCAGCAGAGAATTAGATCTGCAGTTTTAAGCAGCTTTTAAGTTTTTATATACATACACCATCAAATCTACATATCTGCCCCCACATCTGTGACAAATCCAGGTGCTGGGGGGAGGGAAGGTTTTCCACTGAAGTAACCCATAGATAAGACAACCAGGCTAGGCTGGAAACTTGTTTTCTCATCCAGAAACTATTTCTTATGGTGAATTTTCTCTGAGCAGTTGATGAGATCCTAAATCGCTAGCCTCAGCCATATGAACCTCAGTCACTTTAAGGTGTTCAAATAAACTCAGCCTCAGTGGGAACAGGGCATCCATTCCTTTCCAGAAAACATCTTACAGTTCAGGAAACATTTCCATCCTAGCATCCCTATTCCGAGCAATATATGGTGAAACATCTTTAGTCATTGTGGAAAAAAAAAAAGAAAACATGTTATACCTTTATTTCATAACAATGGAACAGTGTTTGTATTATATGCTATTAATTAAAAATGTTTCCCTCCACAGCTAATTGACATTTCCACTTGTAGAAACTGAAGGGATGGGCAATTTTAAAAATGCATAATCTTTCTTAAACAACTTTTTTTTCATAAAAAAGTGCTGTCTCACCAGTCATCCTTTTACACTTTTTAAAATTATTATTATGATTTTAGATTTGAGAAGCTAAAAAGTCCCTTGATAAAACAACTTGAAAGGAAGAGGTAAATCTGATTTTTCCAAAATCCTATATTCAAGTCAGTTACCATTTAGCTTTGGTCTGTCATATAAAAGAAGACACTAGAGCCTTCTAATGAGGTTTTCTCATATGATATATTGAATTCTAAGTTCATTTTAGATGACCACATTTGTCATTTTTTTTCAATTAAAACTTTCTCAGTCATTTGTCCCTTTAATAAAGCCCTACGGATTCTCATTTCTCAAGTCATGTGAAAACCAGATAACCACCTCTACCTGTGGCTTTAGTAAAGGAAGAAAAATGTCTCATTTTTACAATATGATCATGTTTAGTTTGACATCCTCATCAAACAGGTCTCAAAGCAAGACTGTCCTTAAAGCCAAAGAAAAACTTGTCAGTAACTCTGGGCCAGAAAAACCTGATTTCCAGAACTGTGATCATATTGTGAGGGACAATGCTGCTTCCATGGGATTCCGGACAAACCCACCTGCCATAATTTTTTCTCAGACATAACTAAGAACTCCAAAGATGAGCCGACCAGCTGAGTGAAAGACATCAAACAATTGCATCACTATGTCTCTTGAGGGATATCGTTCTGAAGACCAAGAAAACTCACTTAAATTAGCTCTCATTAAAAGCTGTGAACCTGCTCTTCAACCATTCAGAAAATGAATTGCCTCATTGCGTTTTTTTTTTTTTTATGTTACTAACAGAGTAGAATCGAGAGTCTTAACAAAAATTATTAGCCAGAAGAGCTCAAAAAGATGTACAGAGAATATAAAGCGAAAAACAAGCAAAGAAACAAACAACTAGGGACAAGACACCTCAAGATCTCCTGTGTATAAATGGATGATGGCCCCAGATAATCATTCAGTAGGTGTTGACAGAATAGGTTTACATGATCATTCAAGTAGTACGTTTGTTGTTTGTTAGTCATATTTACTATAGAGTGATTTATATAGATTACTAAGATGACTAACAGTGCCTTTCATACTACATTAATTGACATGATCAAGTATTTTGTAGACACTATTCCTAAGGGTGAAGGGTGGGGGAGGTGGCAGTATGGGGATTCAAGAGCACTTTGCTTTTAAGTTATTCTGATGAAATAGGGTTAAGATTTACCATGAAGTGTTTCTGCACAAAGGGAATAAGGACATGTTTTGTGGAAGGAATTCATGGCACCATGCAAGCATCTTTCTTTAATTGGAAACTGGATACACTTTACTAAACATTTTATTGGAATATTTATTTCACATGTTAGGAAAGCTCCTGAGAGAAATGCTTTGTGATTAACTGTGATCATCCATATATGAAAAATGAGTAAAGAGACAAGAATGAATATGCAATTAGTAGGTCAGGTTCCTAATCCCTTATTCATTTGCTAATGTTTACAGCAGTAGCAAAGATGATAAAGCAGGAAATCTAACACTAAATCTAGTCAGTTTGGTACTCTGTTATCTCTTATTGTTATTTTAATCTTTAATACAGTGTGGCTATAAATAGAAAGCTAAAGATGCCATTGTAATTACCCAAGGAGCTTAATTTGAACAGAGGGAAAAGTGAATACCAAGATCCTTGCTGTTTTTATGGTCTTAGATGACATTCCCAAACTCACTGGCAGATTAGTGGCTTTTTTACTCAATTTTAATTTTAGTGTTTTGAATGGGTAGATCCTCTACACTATGTCCAGTATGGCCATGGGATGAGCAGCTACAGCCTTACCTGCAAACTTGTTAAGAATTGCAAATTCTCAGGTTAGTTCCAGACTCACTGAATCTGTGAAAAAAAAATCTGTGTGTGTCCAAAGATCTCCATGCAACAGGCACTACAAGATGATTCTGAAACCCACTAAAGTTGAAAACTAGTGAAATGTGCAATTCGGCATCCCCTTCTGCTTGCTTTACATCCCAAAGCACATTTCATGTATGGTACAACTGTAATTTAGTGTAAAGTAGAGCTCACTTCCTCTAACTAAACTTTGCTTTTCTTTAGCTCTGTGCTTCACACACTTGAACTAAGCAGACATGGATAAAAGCATAGATAAGACATGAGTTTCCTTCCACTCACACCCCCTGCCTTTTGGGAGGGGGGGGGGAACATGATATTTAAAAGTCTTATTTTAAGTTCTGTTAGTGTTCAAGTTGTGGTTTTTGAAATAAGTTATTTAATCCTTTTATGTTTTGCATCTATGAGTTCTTCATAGATTTGTTTTTAGTGTGAAATGTGGTCCTACTAAAACTAGTACATCCAGTGGCTTTATGTGAATTAGGAAAAAAAAAGTATGTATCTCTCTGGGGAGTCAATTAGGTAAAAGTATTTATTTGGTAGGGTTAACATTGTCCATGTATCTTCTCAGATTTAGCAGGGAAACCTGGGCTGGATTTCAAACCTGACTCTGCCTCTTCCTCTGGATACCCTTGTCCAGGCCACAAGTATATTCAGAGTTCTTATGAGATAATGTGTGCAAAGAAACTGACATACAACAGTTGTTTTCCATATATTCTATTTTGTGTATAACACATATTACACACAAACATAATGTTCTTAGATATATCTCTCATAATTGAAGGAGAGGAGTACTCTGGGGTAGATAATGATGTAAAATAAATAATAAAAATAAACAAATTACTAAAGAAACAAACAGAGAGGCGTGTACTTAATGATCATCTGGTTATCAGTAAAGATGCTAGAACTACATAGAAAAGTTTAAAAAGAATAATCTTTTTTCTCATTGTAGTAACACTTGGACTGAATTAATAGGCAGATTGAAAGCATTTAATTTTATTCTCTCTGGACCATTAAAATGCGAGATCTGGAAAGAAAACTATTTTCACATTTGCTACTCAAATGCCACCCATGATTTATCTACTAATTGATAAAATAATTTTTAAAAGTATGGTATTGGCATTCCAAAACAATAAATAAAATTGAGATACATATAAAATGTGGAGGGGCTATCCTCTGACATGATGTCATCTGGGAGTTAGAGCATTTTTTCAATGCTTTTAAAAGGTGAAAGAAGGAGAAATTCCTGGGATTTTGCAAAAGAGGAGGAAGAGGAAGACACAATAAAAGAAAGTGAAATCTTCGATTTCTTCACAAATGTCCCAAGTTTAACCCTTCATGTAATTCTATATTTAAGATCTTGAATTATTCTCATCCTAAGAAAAATACATAAACTTATCATATTTGATCATAGATTTTGATCATAGATTTAGTTTTAATACAGTTCACTATTATTACCAGTTTCCTGGTACAAGAAGCTGAGGTCCTACCTAACAATTATAATTACATATTAAATTGGCACAATGAAAATGGTGGAACAAAGCACCAGTTTTAAAAGCTGAATATTCTTTAAAGGCTAGACTAAAACCTTGTCTATCTATATATTACTTGGCTATGGTACTGCTACCATAATTAAATGCTATACAAGGGACTATAACAAGATATTATGTGACCAAAATAAAATGCTAACCTAAATAGCATTGTTAAAATGTAATACAGGAAATAAAATTGGAAATCACTATTAGAACCCTGCTCATGTTACAAGATGTCAGAGTCATGCATAATGCAAGAGCGGAACTGCTTACAGGGACTTTACTTAAGAGAATTTAAACTTGATTCCATGGACATGAGGAACTGCTTTGAAGCATGGGCTCTGATGAGATTCTGCCTGGCTCAAACGACATTCCAAGGGAATGTTCTGTTTCCATCTGATGCATATTTATTATAGGGTGCTGAATGAAGAAGCACTCATACTACATGGCAGATTGCACCTTCACCAAATTCTTCATTAATCACTTTGGCATCTTCACCATTGCTTTCTTATTGATCTGTTTTTAAACCCTCTATGTGAATAAACCTACAATCACAAAATTAGCCATTGATCAATGTCAGCAAACACATTCCAGAAACCACAACCTTTAACTCCTTTTCTCCCTGAGCCTTCATTCCATTTCATCTTTAAGGCAAAGGCCTGAAAAAACAGATGATCCTTGTATTAAACCCTGAAGGTCAACAAATGCAGACTTTGCTAGGTTTACAAGGCTTAACATAAAGCCAATCTGATGATACTTTTCCTTTACAGCTCACATTTTAAGTTGAAGTTCTTTCTTTTTGTACTTGAACGGTATTCTTCAGTATTCTGTATTAAAAACTGTTGATCACACGTGGTCTTTGTTGCCGCATATAGAGAAATCACCATCTCTGAATACATGCACCAAATACAAACATTTATTCACACACTAACCTCTCTAATTTGGACATAATTAGAGAAAGGGCTATTTAATTAGTGAAAAGTCTTAAATTATAGATGGCTGATTACTTTTGAGTATATAAAGGAATAGCAGGAAATGACTAACAAAGTGTTGCCAAGTACAGGACCTGCCAGGCCTGTTTTAATGAATAGCTAAAGATCACAGAAATTAGCACATTAATTGTATGCATGTAAATTGCTTCTGCTAAGTGTATTAAAATGTTCTCTTTGTAATCATGCTGAAATTATTTATTTGGTTAGCACCCTTTTCACAATTATTCACAATAAACAAAAAAGTGAGCTTCAACATGGCTCCTTCCTAAACTGGACTACTACCAATGACATGCTTCCACATTGTACCATGCATACCAAGGTCCTCTGACTTATTTTTAAAAGCCCCAAAATGTACATCTAGTAAGATTTTTCTACAAGTTCTCTGTTTCTTTGTTTCATGTATTTCAGAATCTTATGGAAAGCAAGCTCTCAGGTTCCAGATTAGGCTCCCTGGTGGGAATCCTGCTCTGTCCTTCCACAGTCATAAGATGTTGGATTTGTTACTGAAAAACTCTGAACCTTCATTTCTCATCTCCTATCCAGGATTGTTGTGAGAATGAAATGGATAAAACTATGTTTTGAAAAGTGTTGCTCAGATCTCCATGATGATAAAAATCACCTGGGCACTTATTAAAACCAACAGATTCCCAGGTTACTCCTCTGAGTGCACTGTGACTTCTGATTCAGTGGGGGCCAACAAACAACCCAGGAGAATCTTATCATTTGGGAAACACAGTTTGGAAGCACCTGGTTTATAATAGCTTCTCTTCTGTCACATTCTGTGCATGCGATCATACATTAATGAGCCAAGAAACAAGAAAACAAAGGGAAAGGAGACTGAAAATGCTGGATCCAAACTGTCATCTCAACATCCTTAACAATTTTCCTGTGGTACCCCAGTGTAGAGAACTTCACCAATTTATAGAGAGAACAGTTTTTTCCCACATTTGTAAAGGTTCATTGGTCCAAAAAACAAATGTGTTATTGTATGGGGAACTATTTCTTTTGAAATTCTATTCACTGCTCTCATATTTTTATCTATTCTGATATTCAGAACAATGTGGAGAAAGTATGTTCACTTGTCCATTTGACAGCTTTTTTGAACATTAAGAGAACTCTCTTATCTCCAGTGGATCTTCTCTTTCCAAACTAAATATATCAAGTCCCTTCAACCATTATTGGGACTAGAATTTCATCTTGTAAACAATATTGGTCACTTTCCTCTGGAGCTAACTTGAGACTTCTAGTTTTCCTCTTCAGACGTGCTTTGTGGCAGAATTAGAATACAATACATTTCTGAACAAGGCAGAAGATCAATCAGCTATAAAATATCAGAAATAGATGGTAAAGAATGGTATATTTAAATTAAATTAAATTATTATTATTATTATTGTTATTATTATTATTATTATTATTATTATTATTTTAAAGACTAGATCTCACTGTGTTGCCCACGGTTGTCTTGAACCCATGGACTCGAGTGATCCCTAGCCTCAGCCTCTCTGGTAGCTGGGAGGTGCACGCCACCATTCCTGGCTTAAAAGAAAGATTTCTAACTTCAGTTCTTTGATTATGTGTCCTTGTTTTTTAACATTTGACATTTGACCTGATGTCTGAAGCTGGCATAGCAATGTTGCTCTGTCCATTCATTTCATAGGATTAAACAGAAAAGAAAGTGGTTTGCATGACTATGTGCTGTATTATGATCAAGTCTACATAACTTCTGATGCATTTAAAGCAATGGCTACCATCAAAACAAGCTAACCATCAAACTGAAGCACACAACTTGTGGCAGGGAGGAAAGGGGGGGAATGGTGGGGAGGGGAGGGTGGGAGGGTGAATCCCTGGGATTACATAGATATGAAATTTATATATAAATAGATTATTAAAAAAATGTAATGGCTACTCAACAATTTATATATATATATTAAATTAAACAACAACAATAATAAAAATACTCCTCTGAGGGAGACAGGAAAGATGGTAGAAAGACAACTTATTTAAACTGTTGCTTCTCTCAGGGATACTGAGCATAAGTATCCAGGCAGTTTCAGCAGGTAGAAGAACCAGAAGCCATCAGAAAGGGAAGGAAAGACTGAGAAACAGTATCAGTGCCAACTGGTCCTGCCCCCCACCACCCCCCAGGTGCTCCTAGGACATGTATGGTTTGGGAAGAAAAGTGCACAATTCACAGTATCCTGTTTAGCAGAGGATGCCCAGGGACTGGGTTTGGTGTGTGGAGAGCCACCTGGCCATCCCCAATGGTCTCTAAGCTGTCAGGATTGTCTGTACCCACTTTGGGGAGTACCTTTCCCTCTCTATGCAACCTCCTGCCTGCATCTACAAATAAATAAGTAAACAAACAGCAAACTTATTCTGTCTAGCTGCTTTTAAAGGACCTAAAAATGACACTACTCCTGGCACCTGTCTCACCCCATGGGGGTGAGAGCCTAGCATCTCCAGGTATATTGCTCATACACTTTTTTCAGGGGCTTCTATGACTGTTGGTTTAGGAAAGACGTACCCCCTTCTGACTCTGGAGGACTTCTGGACCTGTTTTTAGAGTGTATAGCAATATAGTAAGAAACTATAAGTAACCACAGTTAATAGAGCCTAGGAAAAAAGGGCTTCCTAATTGCTGGGGCCATTGTGGGAATTCAGGAATGGTACCTGTCTTTTCTTCCAGTGTGTTCTCTTGGGCTTCCCTTAAAGTGTCCATGTTGCTATTGCTGAAAAGCATAGAACTTCAGGGGGAAGGATATAATACAACAAAATGGTTAGATAAAAAATCCAAAAATTATAGTACATGGTAACTTGAAACCTCAAGGGAGGATACCTTCATAAGAAGGAAACAACTCTGAAGAACCCAACTGAAAAAAAATATGAAAGAGCTCAACTTCCTATAAGAGAGTTCCAACTGCCATGACAAAGGCATTTAAAGAAATACAAGAAAACACAGCAATGTAGAAAAAGAAAATGACTCAGAAATACAGGCAAAACTTTCTATGACATTGTCTTCAAAGATGTGTTAGGGAACTTGTCTCCAAAAATGGCAAGAGAAGCAAAAGCAAATAAAGACAAATGGGATTTTATCAACTAAAAAGCTTCTGCTCAGCAAAAGAAACTATCAGTAAAACAAAAAACCCTACTGAGTGGGAGAAAATATTTGTAGATAATATGCTGGCAAATGATTGTTACATAGAATATATACAAAAATCATGCAACTCAACAACAACAACAAAACCCAACTAAAAAAAAGGCAGAAAGAGCTAAAATGGACACTTCCCAAAGACCTACACCTGGCCAGTAGGTAGATGAAAAAATGCTCACCATCACTTATCATCAGGAAAGTGAAAATCAAAATCAGAATGAGATAACACTTTTTACTGCTGACAATGCCTCATATCAAAAAAGACCAGAAACAAGTGTTGGTAAGGAAGTGGGGAGGAAAGAATCCTTGTATACCATTGGTTGGATTTTAGATTTGTATAACCCCTCTGGAAAACAATATGGAGGTTTCTCAAAATTTTAAAAATAGATCTACCATATGATCTACTTTTAGGTATCTGCCTAAAGAATGCAATAACATCAGTTAGAAGGGATATAGATTCTTCTAGTATTTATTGCAGTCCTATTTACAACAAACAAGCTATGGAACTAGCCGAATTGCCCAAGGACAGAGGAATGGATCTGAAAATGTGGCACCCACACAAAATGGATTACTATTCAACTATAAAAAAATAAATAAAAGATCAACTCTTGCCATCTGTGACCAAATGGATGGAACTGGAGAGGAAAAGAGGGTAATACTAAGGGAAATAAGTATGAGAGAGAGAGAGATAAATACTGGATGGTTTCATTTATATGTGAGATATAAAGAAACAAAATAAAGGTTAAGCAAAACTAAACCAATAACAAAACCTTGACATTTAAATACAAAATGGAGGCAACCTGAAGATGAGAGTGAAAAAGTGGGAGAGGGGGATGGAGAATTATCAGAGCATTGGTTGTAGGCATGGCATGAAAACAGTTGTAGAAGTTTGAGACTGTAAACTCAAAATAAATGTAATAATGTAAATCAAATTTACTTTAATAAATATAAATTGGGGGAAAATAAAAATGAAAAGTAAAATAGTTTATTACCTGCAAACTTCCTATAAAATTTCTAAGGTTTTTTAGTGCTTTTTTGGTTTGTTTTTATAGAAAATAACATTATTTCATGTAAAACTCATGCCAATTTAATAAAAATTCCTGAATATTCTTTTTAACAGATTGTTGCTAAGCTAGATTTCCTTGAGTTTGCTAGCTGGAGTTCTGAACTCTGCTTTTTAAAAAATTCCTTCATTCCTTCCAGGATGAGGATTGATAACCTACTGTAAAATCTTACAGAACCTGATCATAGGTCTGAAGAGAGATTGACACCATGGCCTCCCTCTTGAATTTCTTCAGGGAGTAATTTTCTTCAGGGAGGAAAATGCAGGTATTAAGAGCATCTTATTAGTTACTTTTCTCCTTTTTTCTTTGCTGTGATTGCAAAGTTAGGTTTAGAGTAAATGAGATATCGCTATCTTTCTCTCACAAAATGTTGGGGCTTACATTAATAAGTAAAATGACTTTACTCAAGTATGGAGACATAGCCTTGCTGACATTTTCAAATAATATTTAATTACAGAAGGACATATTTAGTTTTCATTTAATGGTAGAGTAAAATATAGCATGCAAAGCTGTATGCACATGGCATGATCAGAACTATGTAAAATATTTGTGTGTATGCTTATGTGCATAGAAAAATAAGCATTGGAAGGAAATAAACAAAAATATTAGAAATGATTATTGTTAGACATTTAGATTACAGATATTTTCTTCTCTTTGTGGTTTCCTTTGTCTCAATTTTATCCAAAAATATTCCTTATTCCTTTTAAAATCACAAATACATTAGTTGGAAACTAGAAGATCTTTGTTACCAGTTGATATTTGATTAGAAAAAAATGTTCATGCATATTTTTTTACAAGTGCCAACTTTAAGAGGTGGGAAAAGGCTTCCTTTTATTTTTGTTTCCATTGTTCCCACTTCATTCTTTTTGACATGTAGAGACTCTTTTAATGATGTATGTCAATAAGGGGCAGACACCTGGGGCAACAATTGAGAAAGATTGCATTACACTGTGACAAAAATCTTTAGAAACGCTTTTCTGTTTGGGCCATCAAACAGACTGCAACAGGTGTAAATCCTGTTTTTCTCTTTAAGTAATTTCAAGTGACTTGTTACACATTGTGATGCACATTGATTATAAAAAATGTTTCTAGCCTTTTTCCAAAAGAGCATTTGAATTCTCACTTGCATTTTAATTTTCTTTTCCTCTGGCTAAATTTAGGAGTTCATATCAGTGGCACCTGAGCACTAGACTGAAAGCTTTGTAAAAGGAAAAATGTTTGCTTTTACTTCATTACTGTTTCAAGAGAAAAAGCCATTTTTGTCCCTATTGAGGGACAGGAGATTATACAACAACTCTAACAGACTTTAGGGAGTTAGCATCTTAACACAAAATAGTAACTTAATGGTGGAAATTTCAGGAACTGCAAGAAACTAGGAAGAAATATGTATGCAAGAATTCAGAACCTGTTGCACTTGGACAATCTGGAGAGTTCCACTTTAAATCTAGATGGGGCTTTGATGGGATTGTTTGAATACCTGGAGAGATCACTAGACATTACCAAATCATCCTTACTGAAGACTGTTCATCAGGATTTCTTTGAATTGTCAATTTGATAGTCAAGCCAATTCACTGAAATTGAAGTTCTTGCTCTGGACTACTGCCCTCCCCAGAGTCGCTGTAAATTTATGGTTGATTTTTTTCCCACTATCTCTAGATTAACTTCCCCCCAAACATTGCTTCCATCATGTTTTTCTTCAATGTAATTTCATTTCATGGCTTCCCAAAGAGCTCTGAATCACAAGATGCGACTCATAAGCCAGCATGCCAACAGTATCTAAAAAAACTGTGTGGAACATATATTTGGGCATCTGACCCCAAATGAATTGACTCTGGAGGGAGCACCGACTGATCTGTTTCAACAAATCATCATGCATACTTGAGTTTGAGGACTGCTGTCATAGAGCTCTTCAAACAAGCTTTCAAAGCACTCTCTCTTTATGCTTTTAACACTTTTTGGTTTTGGCACTTATTGATCCTTGAACTATGGTTATGTTCTTTATTTGCGTAATATGACCTCACCTTGAGAACTCCTTGAGGTCCTGCTCTGTGTGTTTTCTAGGTTTACTAACTTGTAAAATCATAAAATTGAAAAAGACCTGGAAAAACAGCAGAAAATCTCTTCATTTTCTAAATCTATGAACAGTATACTGCATGCATACTGGACATTCAATTAACCATTGCTGAATTAAAATAACATGGCTGTAGGGGCCACAGAGTTGAACTAAGATTGCTGAGACCTCAGTGTCACTGCCTTAATTTAGAGTGTCCCTTCTGGCAATCTCTAAGGAGTTATGAATACCTAGGGAAAGCCTTGGATGCCTTTGCCAGCTTTGCCCCCATGGTCGTTTGCTTGGGTTTTGGAATTTGCTCCTAAAATACAAGATCAGATGGTGTTTAGAGATACATATGGCAGAGCACTTGAATTTAGAAGCAGTAAAGGACAAAACTGATCTTATTTTCTTATTACTGCTTTGAAACTGGGCATGAGATATGAATGTCATATACAAGAAATAATATCTAGCATGAATATCTAAGGCATAAATAAAAATTAATTGCAGCACACAGCTGTTAATTATCAGGCTTTGGAGCATTCCAGGAGCAGTTGTTCATACATACCTCTCTGCTGAAGATCCCTTGCTCAATAGGACATGCTGATATCAATTGGGAAGTAACTTACCAGTTGTTGACCGAGTACATTTGAATAGTCCAGAGGTACAGGCACCCAGTGGTCATTGCCCTTTTAAAGGGTAGGCTACTTCAGCAGAATAGTGGCATGTTTGGCCTATGAAATGACCCTTGTCCATCTCATGAACATGCACACCTAGAAGAGTAGATGCTTGGTTTTAAAGAATGGCTCTGTGGTTATTCCTCTAAATGAATTGGACTATTGATGTGAGATGTGATATAATGGAGTGTGTGTGTGTCTCTTTGTGGAAGATAGTAGTAAATAATATTGGTGTGCTAAATACATATACAACTTTTACTTGTTTTTAAATTATTATCAGTGTTCAGTGCTTTTGAATCTAATTTTTGTGCCAATTTTTGTCCTGTTAACATGGTAGAAACTCTTAACCTAATTATTATGTTTAATTTACTGCCCTTAATATAGACATACTGAATAAGAGGCAAAAATAAACTAAATATATGTATGTGAAAGTGTGTGTGTGTTGTGTTGTGTTGGAAGATTGAAGGGTTAGGACAGGAAAATCAGCTCTGTCCATTTGATAAATGTAAAAGGAATCTCTGTTAATGTACTAGTTCCCAATGACCTGAATATTTATGGTATATCAGGTGGTGTGCTGAACACTTAGATTTTGCCATTGCAGCCTTCAAGTAGGTGTAATTTGGTTTCCACTTTTAATGAGAGAGGAATGAGGTAAATTGATTTATCTGAGTTCACACAGAAAAGAATTGTTGGATTAGAGATTTGAATCCTGCAGCATTACCACCTCTTTGTCTCCTCCAGATTATATTGCTTTTCTGTCTTTTGCTATGATGGTTCCAGATTATTCTTAAATAACCAAAGACATATTAGAGCATAGAGGTAGAAAACAACTCACAGATACTAGTTGTACTTTTCAAAGGATTTATATACATATATTATATGTACATACATAATTTCTGCTTAATACTCAGAAAAGGATAGGGTAAAGTTATTATTGTTAAGCAGACAAAAGAGAAACCCAGAGATATTCCGCAGCTCCAGGTGGTATGGGTAGCTGTAGCCCCTTCACTGGCTTGTTGTTTACTGTTCAATTGTGAAAGTCTGTCACCTGATGATGGACATTTAGATGTTTCTACAATTTTTTTACATTATAAATAGTACCTCTATGAACATTTACTTGCATATTTCTAGGGTACATTTTGCATAACTTTTTTTCAGATATATTTCTGAGTATATATGGTAAAAAAGAACTTGTAAGGCAGTTCATAGAAAAGCAAAAAGCAGACCATGCACAGAACAATGATGAAATGTGTCTTGATTCTGTGAGTTTGATTTAACTAACGCTTTGAAACTGAGGTTAGAAATAGTCTGTTAACCTGGGAGCTCACCTTTCCCTCCTCACTCATCTAACTCAATGTCTTGTCTAGGCCAATAGAATGGTGGAGCTGGAACTCAACTTAAGTTCTGTAATTACAGACCATCCTTAAGCCTGTCCCACTTAAGCACCTGAACATTATTCACACCATCCTACTTGGGTGGCCTGAAAACTACGAACTTTACAGGTTTAGAGGAGAGATTATACATCATTGAGTTGCAAGTCTGTTTTCGCAGAAGAGATTTGGTTTTGAGTAATTACTCGAGTGTTTATATTGCTTCACCCATGGGCCTGTGTGTTCAGCTTGAAATGAAAAGAATGGTTTCATGGTTTAGTTTTATGAGGGAACCAAAGCCATAGAGTTGTGATCCAGTGCATATGCCATTGGAGGCTTACAATGTAAAGTTCATAAATCTTACCATTTGTGTTCATTAGAAGATCTCAAAGAGTTTTATGATAAATTATAGACTAAGAATTTGGAAGAGTTATGTGCCATTTATGGTAAAGAAAGGAAACACTAAAGTTTTCTGAAATGTTCCAAGGCTGTCATTAGCAAAGACATGAGGAAAGCCCAGCATCATTGACTCTGGCTAGGAACCCTGGCAGGATTGGATGCGACCAAATGATCCAGTAATTTAAAATGGCCCTGGCTTGCGTTAGATGGCAATATTCCTTTGCCATGTATCCTGCTGACTGAAGGAGGATGTAGCTAGAGGAGCCATGGATCCTTTAGAACTTTTAAGAGACAGTGATGCTTTGATGGTCATATCAATACAATTCTGTAATATGCTTTCTGATTCATTTCTCCCTCTTAAATTGGAATTTTAAGCACTATAATAATGTGATCCAGCTGGGTTTTTAAACAGCACAAACATAAATAAATGGTTACCATAATTTATATTTGGAAGATGCTCTACTTAAAGTATTTAGATTAATAAAGACACTAAATTAATATAGACTATTTTAAGACCAAATATGTAATACTATAACATTTGGTGATCTGCATGCTTTCTGGTGGATGGCCATAGTATTTTTAATTGAATTACTACAAAAAATTCAGCACAAAATATTAAGATTTAGCGACCCATCAAGTGTATTATTTGTTATTGTTTTACTAGGCTAACTCAAATGTTACAGCATTTCCTTTTTTTCTGCATTGATTTTTCAGCCTAGAGGGGTAAACCTTTAAAATGAGATGAAATTTTAGAAAAGAACAAGAACTTAATAAAGGGATAGTACTTAACTACTTTCTTGACAAAAAAATATTTCATGGCTACTTTATATGTGCATGTATAGCTGTGCAATAAAGAGCTTCTTTGACATTCATATTCTGACACTCATAGCTAGACTGCAAGGAATTGTGAGGGGACAGAGCACTTGTGGAATAAAAATCTACTGGCAGGACCATTGTCAATAATATATACATTTCAGATATATTGCCTCATGACCATATCCTCCCCAAAGCTCAAAATGTAGGTGGTAGGGCAACATGGATGAATAATTCAACCTAGCAGACATTCATTTCAGAATCTGTGTGTCTTCATTTGGTCCTAAATGATGAGGAATGCCCTAAGTTAAGAGCCTATAGTTGAAAATCTATTCTTAGTTAGGGGGTCTCATTTACTTCAGTGGTTGTCACAGTGCAACCAGAAGCATCACCTGGGCACCTGGAAGAAATGCATCATCTCATCTGTTCATCTAGACCTACAGAACTGGAAATAGGATGAGACAACTGTCAGTTTTACAAACCATCTATGCAACTCACATGCCTGCTAACATTAGAAAACAGTCAATTTAAGTTGAATTTGTTATTATAACTTTTACTGGTAACCATAAAATGGCAAATTTCCCAATGATTGATTCATAGCAGGATTTCTTTAAATGTTACCCTGAAAATAATATGCTTAATTTATAATACTTCAGTCTATGATATTTACCCTCACATCTTACTTCTTTTTCACTGTATACTCAGGAATGAGTAGTTGGCCTCACTGATTATTCATTTTCTTTCCCTTTGAGACTAGCTCTCCAGCTTTTCATTTAATATGAAAGGTCATTTTCAAAGAAAATTGTTGTGTGATGCTTCAGTTATTTAATTCCACAGAGTCATTGAGAAGCCAAGTTAGTTCCTGCCAATCATTTCTTTCCAATTCGTAAAGATGAACAGTCACTTCACTGTCAATAATAATTGATGAAATTTCTCTCTAGTCTTTTCCATAATACTAGTTATAAGTCCTGTGACCAAGAGTTTGTTGTTTAGGGGCTTCCAAGTTGGCTTAGAGTCAATCTAGGCAGCAAATTCAGCCAAGGGACTTAATGCTCTGTTTTGCTTCAAGTAATATATGAAAGTGGGGAAAAATCAATCATAAAGTAGGTGAAGTACAACAGGTTTGTGAAGAAAATTGAGTTCAGATTGTGACATGTGAATTCATGAGCATTTTGCACCCAATAATTTCTGATATGTGAAGTCTAGGGGAATCATGGGTTCTACATTGAGCAAAGTTCATGTAGTATAATTCTCTTTTTCATCTTGTCTGACAAATAATCTCTCTGTGCTGAATACCATCCCTGCCTATGATTTCATGTAGAGATTATTGGGTAAAGATCCAAAAGGCTGAGGCAGAGCATGGAATTGGGTGTCTGTCCTATAGGAATGAGGTAATTGACCCTGGCCGACCCTGCTGAAATCCAGGGCAGTGAGAAGCTCCTCATAACACAGGGTGGGAATAGTTAGGGAATGCTAAAGTTACTCTGCCAAGAGGTACAAGTGTGATAGGGCATGGGAAGAAGTTGGCCTACAGGTGTCCAAAGAACTGTAGCTGTTAACCTTTCTTTGATTACAGAGGGGAGGTCGGTGGGAGAAACTTTCTGGTATAGAATTGTGCCAGTATACTAGAAGGCTTTCCCAATCCACCTTCCCTCTGCCTGAAACCATCTTTATTTCCTGTGTGGAGCCAACTACTGACATCACATCCTTTTGATTGGCAGTTGGATTTATAGTGCTGAGTCCTGGTCAAAGCGGTTCATCTTTGTCCCCCTAAACACTAATGTCCCCCTAAACACATTTGAGGAGATGGGAGACTCAGCCTCAAGAATTCAGGCCTTGGAAGGCAGCCTATGAAGACTTGTAGCTTAAAATCCATAAACACATTGACTGAATAAGTTGCAGATGCCAGGTCCCAGGAAGACACTAGGGCTCTAGTAAGGAGCAAGCGTTCCTATCCTCAAGAACGAACAGAAATAGTAAAGACAGATTATTGTGATTCAGTGGGAAGACTTTTGTAGATACAGAATGTTACTTGAATCATTTATAAAAATTCCTATACAGAATAAGTTTGCTTAGAAGGAGTATTTGTATAGATAGACCAGGTAGCGAAGAGGAGAAGGAAGAGGAATTGCAGGCTAATAAAAATATTTAAAGAAGTATTAAGCTCTCAGGAGATGGCAAGTGGTTTGTTTTCACAGAAACCTAAAATATATGAGGGTGAATGATGAACATGAAACTTGGACAAACAATATAGAATCAGCTCACAAAAGTCCTGTCTTGCTGGGAGTATAGGGAGGAGAGCTTTAAATAGGAAAATCATTCTACTTCTTCGCTGGAGGGACTATAGAGGGACTATAACCTTGTCACAGTGAAGTTGAGGCATGAAGAAGACCTGGCTCAGGATCATTACTGCAGTGTTGGTGAAGCAAGGTTGACTTTTAAAGGATTATATTTGCCCCATTAACTTCTTTTTTTCTAAAAGATTTTACCAAATTTTCCTAACAGGGTGAAACTGGTGCTGCGGTAATAAAGAATCCTATAATAGTATATCAGTAAATATATTTTGTCCTTATCCATCTTAATGACAAAAATTATCCTTTGGACTTGACATATAATTTAAGTGGTTTACATCAGATATATCAATTCACTCATGAGACTTGTATTGCCATTTTCTATGTGAAAGCACTGTTAACCTCACTGAAGAGTAACTTAAAAAGTATTGGATATCCTCTTACTAACTCTGCTTCATTCTTAACAGCTATAAACTGAGAAGCTTCCTTAGAGCATTTGGTTCATTAATTTATCCAGCAGTCAACAAATAACTATTTGTTAAGTACCTACTTTGTGAACACAGGTGAATAACATAAGGAATGCGTGGAAGTTAAAGTAGAACTGAGCATTCTGGGTAGAACCCAGACTCCGTAGAAAACCCAGAATGTAAAAACAGCTTCAAAACTCTGGGCAAGCTAACTACATTTAAGGTCACTTTCATCATTAAAGAGTACCTTGACTTAGGTTTCTTAGATAACCTTTCTGCTTCCATGTTTCTTGAAACTTGTGATCACTAAACTCTATGGACCTGTATTCAGCAGACTCCAATAATTTCAAGAAATGACAAAAAGTATTTCCACCACCTAGTCATAGGATTTTCTTTTCAATGAGCAGAGGTCATAAAGCATACTTTTCTAGGAAAGTGAGATAGAAAATATTCACACTATTCCCCCTACTTCTAAATGATAGATTTGTTTGAACCATGTTTCAGAATTCAGTTAGTTAGTTGTTGTAAATAACTATCACAGAACCTATCTTAGGCATACTGGTACTACTTAGAAGTACATGCTCAGACTTTTGACTTCTTTTTCCTTTTAAAGTGATCTTTGAACAAAAAAAAAAGTCTTTTCCCATTCTATAGTTTTCTGCTCTTTATGGGAAGAACACTTGCTGGGAGTTAGATAACTTGGCTAAACCTCAAATATGATGTTAACAAGTTGTAGTTTTCAACCATCACTTCAATGTTTCAAATATTTCAACTATATTTTCATCCTAAAACAAATTTTAGGATGCATGAAAGTCATCTTAATTACTTGGAAAATATTCCTGATACCCTGCTTCAGAGCTTTTGATGGAAGGTAGAATTGTGCTGATATACTATTCTAGGCTACTGCCCAGAAATCTGCTTTTTCAAAGAGCCCCCTGGGTGGTTCTGGTATAATTTTTTTATCTCCAAAAATACTGCTCTGAAAATTTAGTACGTTGCTAAACATTGTTTCTGCCCATGAATTTATACTAGGTTTGTTGGAATCTTATTAAACCATAGTTTTTGTATGACTAATAGGAACACTATGGTCCATAGACCAATTATATCAATGATTTTTTCTCTCACTTTAGGAAATCTATGTTCTCCCATATCAAGAAGAATGACTGAGGACTTTACTTCTAAAGGTCACTGACCTCCTTTAGAAAAATCCAGAAAGGGAAATCTGGGATCATTACAGCTATTGTGGCTAACATAGCTGAAGATAAATTGTTGGGAAAAGTCAAGATATAACTACTTCCTTTAGTGCTTGATTCTTGGTCCTTTTGTTGCAAGCTACTACTTCCTGCAAAGCTGGCTGGGATCAGCATAGTGAGTCAAAAGGAAAAGCCAACCCTCAAGGAGAAATGTTGGGGTTCTCCAATTTCCATCCCAAAACATGTAACTGGAGATTTAAACATATCTTCAGCTGAGCAAGATACAGAGCATGAATTCTATTTACTGGAGAATGACCCTCTGAAGAGAAGTTTGAAATCATCATCAGAGTCACTGGAGGGAACATCTGAGAGTCACATAGGTGGCATTTCACAAGATTCTGTCATGCCTCCAGTTCAAAGGAGAAAGCTAGATCCACTACCCAAAAAACCTAGGCATCGTAGGAGGATTGTTAGAAAAAAGAGAAGAATGAGAAAGAGAAAGAAGAAAGTGGAGAACCACTGCCCCCCCGTCCTTCCAATACCTTTGGTACCACCACAGAGTGAAAATGATGAGGCAATAGAGCCAAAGTCAACCCAGAAAGATGATCCTGACCTTCCCACTAAGGTAGGGATGAGGCATGGGGTGGTAAAAGTCTGGGCTTATCATATTTCCATAAGAGAAATTATGACAAATCTTTACCTGGATGAGGAGAAATTGGGAATGGGAACTTGAGAAGATAAAGGGAGTCCTTGGATCCAGATTGAGCATGGTTCACAGGGTAAGTGCTCTGTATACGTGCCATAGCTTCAAGCGCTTTTAATTTCTTTCTACTTGCAGGTCATATTACAGAGTCCACAAGATGTGCGCACCTGTGTGATGCATCAGGAATGTCAAATTCAGCCCTGTGAGCCCTCTGTGTCACAGGAGCCTTCAGCCTCTTCTCCTGCAACCTCTTTGGCATCGCCACCACTCTGCTTTGGTCGTTTCCTAAGCTGTGTTTGTCAGACCTTCTCAAGGTCTCGGAAACAGAAGAGTCCCAAAAGAGAGGACACCAGCCAGGTTGAGGATAGAGGTGATGCTAGAGCTCTGAGACCTCGCCAGCTGAAGGGCATGGGCAAAAACAGAGTGCAGCCTCACCAAAGCCTGTAGCAGTGGTAAAAAACCTGTTGAAGTAGGTATAGGTTTCCCCTGTGTTTGGTTTTTTAGTTTTCTCTACATTGTTACTCTTTGTTGAGTTCTCATCTGTCACAACAAGAGTGGCTTCTGTTCTGAGATATGCAAGCCTAAAGCCATAGTAAAAGCAAAATAACCCAGAGATTTTTAACACTCTACCAGGTAGTGAATTGCTCGTGTTTCCCTCCTGTAGGCAGAGTGAGATTTACTCTGGAGTAGCGAGTCCCCAAAATTTCATATGTATTTCTCTCCAGTATTCAGTGGTCTTAATTTTTCTTAACTTCTCTGAGGACGGAAGTCACACACTATCACTTTGCATTTTGTCTTCTGATATTGACCACTAAGTGGAGGCAGCTCTTCTCCTTTCCTTTCCCTTTAGCAAGAGATAAATTTTTGATCCTTTGTCTTCAGTCTGTTGTTGAAAATATGCCACATTCTACCAGATTTAGATGGACTGCAAGGAACGAGCATTTTACTGTTCTTGGACAGACTGTCACTGTCACCTCCATCTCTAGTCATTGTTTTTCTTTTTGTCAATCATTATAAGATACACAGTTACACAAGATAATGTCTCTTTCATGTCATATATTATAGCCAGAATCCTGAGTCTTTCTCTGTCCTAAGGAAAATAAGTACTTTAAAAAAAAATGTCCAAAAGGATTTTATATGCTCCTTTTCCTGATATGCTAGTTTTATTCTCTTCCCAGGATAAACAGTGAGAATTAAATTAATCATATGTCCTTCTTTGAGGAAGTAGTTTAAGACAAACTTGAGAATTTCCCTGGAGTTTGAATTAGCTCTTATTATTTTCTACTGTCCCACTTCCCAAAGTCATCTAAAATAATAAAAGTACAAATATGAATTAGTGTGTGATGAATCTTCATAAGGAGGACATTGTATGCTTTCTTTCAAACTTAGGGCTTAAATTTGGGAAAGATAATCAATATTTTTGTCTTTTTGTCTTCTAGAACAGAGCTTTGCAATGTTGTAGTTGGGAAGGGAATTGAATACCTTGCTAGAGCAATGGCAAACATCCTTATGACTCTTCTGGAGATAATTAGTAGAAACTACCCTTGAAGAGTCTTGTGATGTGTGAAGGATCTACAATTAGAATTAGAAATTTCAAAATGTCATATTCAGTGATTGGAGAAAATGGGGCACCTTCTTGAAAGTCATGCCTTGGAACCTCTACTTGTTTAAAAATGGTTCATTTATTGTTTCAAAAAATCGGGAATTTTAATGATGCTCACTATAAATGGGTTTAAGTTACTATATGAAATTTAAAATGGTCTGGACTATCTTATGTTCATATTTCTTCAATTTAATACAAATGGTATATTCCCTAAAGTATGTAAAGTCCCAGCCATGGAGGCTATTATTAAAAGTTCAAAGGAAAACAGGTTTTAGTGTTGCTATTAGTATTTTATATTGTTATTGTTATTTATTATAAGATGTCTCAAGACAAGCTGTAAGATCATAGAAAAATTATTAGTGAGAGTCTAGTTACCTACTTCAGCTCTATCTAAAATACTGATTTTAGAGGGGGTGGGGAATAAAATACTGGTTTTCACAGCAAGTCTAGTTATTCCTAATTTAGAGTACAGATTTCAAATAAGAAGGATCTACACAGAAAGACACTTTGTTTTGAAAATATTTTGCTTTCAAACAAGAGAAATAGGAGAAAGGATGTCTTCTCTCATAGTTTGTAAACAAAAAAGTTTAGCTTCTCAAAATTTAAATTTTATGTTGTTATTTTTGTGATTTGAATTATTAAACATGATTTATGACTTAATAAAGTTGTTTTTGCAAAATATATTTAGAAACATTGTACAGCAAAATCAAAGTTAAAAAAATAATACTACTGTTATTTATGAGAGATTAGAGATCATTTTAAGATTATTATTTCTGAAAGGCAAATAAAAAGATACATAAATGAGTTTTAAACAGAAAATATGATAAGTATAAAGATGATCTTATTTAACATATTTAGTTCCTTTTTTATTCCCGTGGGAACTCAAAGAACTAAGTAGGTGGCAGGTATAGTCATTGCTACAAGATGATTAAACTGAGATTAAGCAGATTGGTTAAACTTTTCCAGTGATTTTTTTAAGGCTCATTCATTAAATCTGATAGGGGATCATAATAAAAGTTCTTTAAACAGATGATTTAACCACTAATCTACAGTTTTATCTTCCCAATGTGATCATCCTGCCCTGGTTCTTGTGCCAACATTCCATCCTGAAGCACTTCTGCTGACCATTTTGATTTAGTAACCTTGTTTTCATATTATCCACATTCCAACCAATGCCATCTTTACACACGTAGGGAATTCTAACATTGAAAAGCCCTGGTTAGTAGAAAATTAAAGAAATAATCAATAGAGAGGGCTTACTTATTAACTGAATTTTGACAGAAAAGAGACATTATCTAGTGCTGCCCTCTTATCTATGAGACAAACCTAAAACATAACACAAACAAAGCAGCTCTCAAGATGACATAGCAGTTTTGTGGCAAAACTGAGATCAGTACTAGCTAACAGGAGATTGAGTAGTGTTTTATACACATCAACTCTAATCTTTGAGCAATCTGCATATGGTTGGTACTGGTATTTGTACTTTACAAATGACATAATTTAAGCTCAGAAAGGTCTCAGGGTTAATGAGTCTTGAGGCAGAATCCAGATTACACCTGGGGGAATCTCCTCATTGCTTGCTGCTGCTCAGTATTATAGCAGTTCTTTGGTTTCCAGTTCAACTCTGCAATGTCATGGCGAAACAATATTTGTCAAATTTAGATTTTTAACCTTACTATACAATAAAATACTCTGGTTAAAAAAAAGTCCAATTAAAAGTACTACTTATTAAAGGTTAATTTCTATATTGGAAGCAAATAATAAAAAAGCTATCTATTCAAAGGGTTTAATAACAAGGATCCACAAGGAACTCACACAACTAAGCAAAAACAAAAACAAGAAACCAAGTCAAAAATGAGAAGAACTAAAAAACCACTTCTCCAAAGATGAAATATAAATGGCCAAATGGCACATGAAAAAATGCTCTACATCACTAGCAATCAGGGAAATGCAAATCAAAACCACAATGAGATACCACCTAATACCAGTAAGAATGCCCACATCAAAAAATTGGGTAATAACAAGTGCTGTCGTGGATGCAGAGAGAAAGGACCACTCTTACATTGCTGGTGGGAATGTAAATTGGGCCAGCCACTATGGAAAGCTGTGTGGATAGCCCTCAAACTAATGAAAATGGAACTACCATTTGACCTAGCAATTGCTCTTCTGAAAATCTACTCAAAGGAGACCTCCCTTTGCTTGTACAAAGACACATCTGTACCTGGATGTTTACTGAAGCACAATTTATAATTTCAAGGAACATGGAAACAACCCAAATGCCCCAAAACAAATGACTAGATGAAAAGATGTGGTATATATACACAGTGGAATATTACTCATCAATTAAAAATGACAAATTTGATGAATTTATGATAAGATGGATCTACCTAGAAGAAATCATATTAGCAGAAACAAATCAGAAAGAAAAAGACAGAAACCAAATAGTTTCACTAAAAACAAGCAAAAGGTTAGGAGCAATAGTCAATACAAGCTAGCAACCAAACCAAAAGTACACAACTGGGGGGAACTGAGTGGTATTGGTCAGGGAGGGAAGGTGGTGGTTGATCCCTGGGGAATACAAAGATGTGAAGTATATATATAAAATGGTGATAGTGATTTTAATTAGTATATCACAAGTTGTAAGGAATATGTTGGTATACATTGTTTCTAATTTCCAAAACAATTAAATCATTGCACTTAAATTTAAAATGGATGAAATAATCAATAAATAAATCAGTTTCAATAAAAAAGCTAACTATCCAGAGAAAATAACTGTGTAATATAAATAGAAATTATAATTACTACAACCAGTTAAATCACAATTATTTACCAGAAAAAGGATCAAGTAACAGTAAAAACATGGGCCATTGTCATTTGACAAGGTCTCAAGGCAACTCACAGCAAAGATGAATAATGTTCATAGAAAGCTCACAGTGTTTCCAAAACATTTTTAGTTGACTGGTTTTGGACTTGGGTAACAGAGATGCTCTTTTCCATAATCCAGCAACCCTTGAAGTAAATCATATACCCCTGGTAATGAACTGCAGGTTCATATTGGAAATTTGAACTTTCCTGTGCTTCAAAACATGCTGTTCCTTCAGATTTAACAAGCTCTCCATCAAGAAAGAAGAGAACAACAGAAATGTAAGATCTAAACCACGGATTATAACCTTAAGGAATGTTCTTCATTTTTTCAAATTCAAGACATGAAGGCAAACTTTGTACATGGGAGAGGAGGAGTAATACAGATATCTTGAGCTTTCTTCTGTCAACCATAACTTCTTATCATGGCACCTTTGTGATGGCCTATCTCAGACCTGTGGTCATCACTCTAACACCTTTTCTAATATCATAAGTTAACTTAAAATTTGGTTTTATTTTAATTTTAAAATTATGACAGAAATATCTGTCTTTACTTTATCTAATTCTGTGTTATTTAATTATATACATTTGAGAACTATCTGCTTGAGCCTTGACTTAAAAGCTAAAGTATCAAGTATTTTGTTCCTGCCCAACATTGACTATTTATTTAACTTTATTATTCTTTGCTCTCCTCATGTATGAAGGGAGGATTTTAAACTCCTCATAGTTTTTAGGTTTTCATGAGATAGTATCCTTGAGAATTTTTTAGTAAAAGTTTTTCCATTTTAATATCTAATGAATTCTTGGAAAATGAAACATTAGGCTAAGTATTACGTAAGAATAAGGTACTTATGTCAATCTTTATTTCAAAGGGAACAAAATTAATTTCTAGAGGGATTCAATTAATTTAGTATTTGCTTATTCTCAATTTGATTATCTTGGAAAATTTTTTACCCAAGAATCTGATAGGCCAGAGTCCCTTTATTTTTAAAACTTGTGAAACAGATAATAGTTGGACCTTTATCCTTGATTTTCAGGGCTGAAATGATACTCATTTGGCCCTAAATTTCCATGGTTTATTGCAACAACTTTATAAATCATTATCATTTTCTGAGAAAACATTATTGAAAAGACAGCTTACTTTTTTTTAAAAGACAGCTTAATGATGCAAAAGAGTAGTGGTTTTAACTTCTTTCTGCTCCAACCCTACTGAATGATAGATGAACTATCAATACCATTATTTCACCATGCAATGATTGTTAATTAAATGACAACAAATGCATCTCCCAAATGTACAAATATTTTTGGGAAATTATTATTTTGGAAAGACTCTTGGAAAGAAAATCCCCTCCCCACTTTACAGTTTCTCTTATCTACTGATTGAATATTTTATTATTCTATGAGAAATTTTATTGTGTTCTAAGCACATATGGAATATCTGTGCCTGAACTGAAGGTATTTTATCTCAAATACAAAGAAAACATACATAAAAAGTAGAAGAATCTCTCTGTGCTGTCAATAAATTTGCAGAATGTTCAGAGAAAATAAGATACACAATTGTTCAACAATATCAAACTTATCCAAATGAATTCCAGAGTTTAGACAATGTATGTATGCACTGATGGAATATACATTGTGCAGAAAAGACTATCACAAGGCAGAATATAGGAGATACCTTCACCTATATATCAGGTAAATTTTGAATTTGAACTTAAAGGAAGAATATGGTCTATATGTACCCAATTTCACAGCCAAATGTATTAAAATTAGTGTATTGGATATAGTTCTACAGATTGGATGGAGTCAGATCACAGGTGTAACAAGATCCAATTGTGAACTGGTAGAAATGGTGAAGCCATTATGTACAAGTCACTTTGCTCAAGCTTAGCCAGTCTATGATATGATTCTGGACAGAAGAAAGAGCTAGAAAGTCAAATGCTGAGTAAGGAAATAAGTGGTGCAGAGGCATTCACCAAAGAGAGGAAAAAAATAGAGGATTAGGAACTTTCATCTGAACAGAAGAAAGACTGATGGGTAGTTGGCCATGGAGTGTTTTTCAGGGAGTCCCCTCTAAAGGAAAACAAGATGGTTAACATTGAAAGCATAAAAGTCATTGGTTCCCATGAAAATATCATGAAGATAGGTACAGATGTAACAATATTAGGTCACATGAAGGGGGTCATGACTAGTTTAGAAATGTTCGATGGGGAGTAGGAAGAAGTAAAATTTGACCACTTGAACCCCAACTTTATATATATATTTTTTTTTGGGGGGGGAGGGTGTTGATAGTTGAGTCTTTTAAATTTCTGAACATTAGAGGGAGTCTGTAAATTCCTGATCATTTCTATGGAGGTAACACTGCCCAAGTTAGCAAGTTTAGACAGGAGTAGGGTAGGAATAGAGCTGTGCAATGCATCAATCTAAATTCAGTAATGACCTCTAAAAACATGGTATTTGATTAGTTACCTTCCATTATATATCTGTCCTAGATGATTAACTCTTTTCTATTCTTATGTGTAAATAGATTTGTAACAACAACAACAACAACAACTTGAAGCTAAAGCAACAATTACAAAGTTACCCTTATGTGTAAACACATAGAACATACTATCATGAAGAATGTAGAAAAATCATGATCTGACTTATAGTTTGTAATCCTATAATAGCAGAAAATTAAAAGTTACATAAATTTGGTGAAAATTGAAATGCTGAGTTTACTGTTCATAAGACAACTGAGTGGTTAGTATAGCCTAGTATTTGCACATACCTCAGCCAACAGTCCCTGAATTCAGTTTCTGGCTTTACCACTTAATAACTATGTACCTCAAACTAATTGCTCTTTTTTGTAAACCTTTTTGCTCATCTAAGAAATATGAATAATTATATATCATAAGACTTTAGTGAGAACCAAATGATATAATAACACTTTTAAGGGACTTAGAACTTTAGACACAGAGATTGTGAGTTAAATAAATACATATCTGTTGCCATCAATGGGCAAGACACTTTGAAATACCAATGGATGTGGGGAGCTGATGTAACATCTCAAAGGGGAGGGTGTAGAAAGTACCTGGGAGTTTGACCCTAAGTGTAGGATCTCCCAGCCTAAATTTTTGAACATGACTCAGAAATAGTAGAATTGCTGCACCCAAAGAGATTGTGTATGGTAAGGTAAAGATTATCTCTACATAAACAGAAATCTAGTCATTAATGACTTCTAAGAGCATGTTTCTTAGCATCTAATTATGAAGTAGTATAATTTATCTCTATTCCTCAATACTTAGCATATTACCAAGCACAATAAGTGCATAATTATTTCCTGGTAAATCTCTATCAAATAAGAAGCATATAATTCAGCAAAAAAAAAAAAAAGAATTTTGATAAATATAAATTTTAGTGTCCCAACCCGGAAAACATTTTATTTCATTCTCACATAGCTTTTGCAGTGCTTTGACACCGACAAGTCAGATCATAGCACATAGAGGGACAGCACCCAAGGTGACTAAGTATGAAGTTTTCATCAGCTAAATGGAAAAGTATCAGACAAAGAAAATAGATTCAGAAATTGCTATATTCAGTGATTCAGTAATGCCTTTCCCTTCTCAACAGCCCCCAAGTTTTGCTTTACAATGTGCATGTGTGTGCATGCTCATGTAAACTTGTTTGCTTATCTGAAAAACAGGAGTAATTATACCTCATAAGACTTTAGTGAGAACTAATTGAGATAATAACTCTTTTAAGGAACTTAGAATTTTAGGCAACATACACCTGCTTAGGCATGAATACACAAATATATCAGACAGAGATGTAGTATCCCATTGTTGTTATATAACATGCACTTCAAAAACTGTTAGCTTAAAACAATGACATTTGATATATGAATGTTCACATTTTAGCTCTAATTCCAGAACTTTGCAATTTGGTCAGAGTTCTGACAGGGAAGGTTCATTTTGGCTCATGTAGCATTGCTGGGGAGGCTCCATTTTTGACTGAAGCCTTCATTTCTAAGATGGCACACTTCAAAATTGAAAAACTCTGACTGTCATCTGGTTTCTCTGCCAAGCTGTGGTTAGAGAGCTCTTCATAAACTGTTACCCACTCAGTCCAGTGGCTAAGTTCCAGTAGTGAGCTACTCAAGCCAATCAGGTGGAAACTAGGTTTTATGATCTATTTTCAGAAGACACATAGCATTAATTCTCCTATAATCACCAGTCACGCAGATTCAAGGGGAAAGAATATAGGGTCCCTTCTCCCAGGTAAAAGTGTTAGTGTCATTTTGTTATAAGAGTGTGTGGAATGGAAAGCCTTGTGGTGACCATATTGAAAAATATAATTAGCATTTAGAGAAATGCTGATCCACGCCCCTCTGAAGCTCTCCCAAAGTGACAAGACTATACTGGTTTATAAATATTTTCTGGAAGAGGCAAGATCAAAAGGAAGAGCTACTCTGCTGAGATTTGTAAAAGATGATTCCAATTACATATAAGGGTACCACCATACTTATCTACTAAGGAAGTTCAATAATATGAATAGAACAAAAAGACTGGGGTATTAAATGATTGCAGTAGCTAAATGAAGATCTGTGTGTCAACAATTAAAAAGGTTTGAAATCTTTACTCTGTTGAAGCTGGTGGAAGGAGATTCTGAACAATCAAGGACCTTGTCCATTAATATAGCATAAATCTAATTTTCAACTATCTGTGACTGAACAAAATTTGCCATCATGACTAGAGACTTAAAGAAACCTTACCCATTATTCTGCATGGTTCTGCAACCATTCCAATCCATCATTGGGTCTAGTAACTTAAAGAAGAATGCCAGAAGCCGTGGCATCATCTTCATAGAATTTTTAATAGTAAATCAGGGAAAACAGTAGGCAAGGAAGAATCGACTTGAATTTCTCCCTCCCCCATGGTGATGTTTCCCTTTTATGCCCTCCCTCTGAGGCCCAGGTGTGCTTATTTAGGCATGTGCACATTCATCGTGTGTACAATCATGGGAAGGTTACAACATGGCAGGTGCTGATCATAGATGCTAATGGCAGGATGGTATGAAAAACTCTGATAACTCATTTACCCTATAAATTAAAAATAAATAGGAAAGTCATGGAAAAACCTGCATGTGAATTGTTATCAATATCCTTGATATGTATGTTAGTAATGATTTATTTAGCTCTAACAGGTAAAAATATACATATATATAGACAATTATATAAATAATTGTCTATATATATACACATAACTATATATATAATTGTATATATATACATAATGTATATTTACATAATGTATAGTTAATATAATTGTATATATATACATAATGACAGCAGTTTTTCTTCAAAGCAGAGAAGAGTTCAGCTCACAACAATATTCAGCAAATCAGATGCCACCAACTTTGACTTCTCTACCAGAAGAAAGTTTTCAAATCATTTTTAAAATTATCTATTTTAGGACTTTTGCATAGCAACCCAGCAAAATCTATACCAGCTGACCTAGGTGATTTTTCATAGTGTTTGCCTGCATTTGTTTGAATTCCAACACTTTCTGATGCTACCAGGGCATAGAAATTCAGTGTTTGCTTTTGCTTCCCCAACACCAGACATACATTGAAAATGAGCTTGTTTTTATTTCATCTCCCGTAGTAATGATAATCTGTGGGGTTGAAATTGTATAGTTTTTGTGAGTTCCACAAGTTCTTTACCTATGACCTGGAACTGACTGAATGTACTTTATATTGTATTTGGAAATATGTTCCAAAAGGAGTTATTTTGATGCTGTTTACTCTGTTTTTCTTCTTCGAGGTTGATTTTCTTTATATCCCAAGTTCCATTTCTGTTTTTGAATAACCACCATGTTTTTCAGAAAATTTATTCTAAAATGTCTTGAGATACTAATATGACATAGACCATATAAACAGTTTAGTTTTGCATTGTGTATACTCTTCTTTCAGAAGAAATGTTAAATGAACCGGTTACATTTTACTTTGAGTTAAGCTTAGAAAAACCCTTCAAGCAGTGTGACTTCTTTAGACAGGTGGTAATTTATTGTTAGGTATTCTGGAATGGTTTGCCTGGCAGAAATAAACATACAGTACAATTATTCAAAAAGCATTCATGTAAGTGTTTTGATTCAACAAATGACAGTAAAGTTTGGAATTTGAATATTTTGTGAATCATAGTAGCAACTTTAGCAGTTGAAGAGATATGAAGACAAATCAAATGGAAAGAAATTTTGATTTTAATATGGAAAATGTGCAGTTATGCAGAAGATACTGAAAGTATTAGAGACTTCAGCAGTAGAAATTATGTTTAACCAAGAAAATAAAAAATTTGATGATTGACAAGTATTACCTCTTATTCATAGTTATTAAAGATTTTTTAACAAATATGCATGACATATTTCAGTATTTCTCCGATTATTTCACTATCATTTATTTTTTGTTTACTGATTGAGATTCAGCATATAATATGTAAAAAATGGAAAAAACTATCCAGTAAGTAAAGCTTTTTAATTGTCCTATTGCCAGTCTTTAAAAATTATATGTGTAAGTCTGTATATATATATATATATATATATATATCCATATACCCAAAAAACAAATTGACAGAAGTTATAAATCACATTTTATATAAATAAAAGAGTAATATGTTTATATTTAGCAGTTATATCTAGACTCTTCCTCAAGTCCTAAGTATGCTTTAGTATGCTTTAGTTTAGTATGCTATTTTGTTCTAGGAAAGAATATGAGAAACATCCTATTTATTGAGGTAAGATTGGTGAATAATATTATATAAATTTCAGGTGTATAGCTTTATAGTTCGACATCTATTTATACTCCATCATGACCACCACTAAAAGTTTGGTTTGTATTCATCACCCTACAATTCACTTTCTTTGGCCATTTCATTTACTTCCAAACCCCTTTATCCCTCTGGCAACCACCAACCTATTCTCTGTATCTAAGTGTATTTATTCATTTATTTGTTTGCTTATATTTCACATGTGAGCAAAATCATATGATATTTATCTTTGACTTATTTCAATTATAATACTCTCTAGGTCCATCCATGTTGTTGTATACATCTTTTTATGTTAGGGAACAAACCCTTTCTTTAAAGAGATATTTAAGTAATAGAAAATTAGTAAAGATAGCATGAAGATCAATATGAATGAGTTTAATGTTGAATAGTTAGCTAAAATTTCATTGGTATATCTATATTCCTAGATATTTTATTCTTGAAAATAAAGTAAGATTCCGTGTTTTTCAAACACTGTGTCAGAACCATTGCAGAATTTTTTTCAAAATATTTGTGCTTGGCAATGGAAAGATCTGTGGAGGACCCTCAAACTACTGAAAGTGGAGCTACCATTAGATCCACGAAACCCACTTTTGGGAATTTACCCAAAGGATGCAAAAACACTCATTCAAAAGGACACCTGTACTTGGATGTTTATTGCAGCACTATTTACAATAGCCAGAATATGGAAAAAACCTAAATATCTCCAAACAGACAAAATTGATCAGAAAGTTGTGGCATCAGTATACAATGGAATATTATTCATCAATAAAAAAAGACAAACATGTCATTTGCAGTAACATGGATGGAGCTAGAAGACAGAAAGTAAAAAGGAAATACTGCATGGTCTTACTTATATAAGGGGTATAGGGAAAACAAACAAACAGACAAGAAAAATTTAAAACTGACAACAGAATTGAGGCATAGAGCAAGAGAAGGAGAGAAGGATAAAATTGGGGGAAGGATGGACACAAGAGATGAAGATGGTTCCCATGTGATAAGGTGATGGGAGAACCTTGGGGTAGACAGTGATGTAATATACATATTCAAACAATTTAAAAAATAAGATAAAATAAATATGTGCTTGGGTTCCACCCTCGAAGATCCTTGAGGCTAAGCTGCTGGTACCTATATTTTTAACATTAATCCTTAGCTTACTATCCAAATGTGATTCTGTTGTACACCAAAGTTTAAGAAATTTTGGAGCAGTCAGCATGGCTACAGTGATAGGAGGCTATGATAGTGGAATAGTAAACCATTTATAGTGATGATATTAATGGAGAAACCTTATGGATTGGAAGACTCAACATGGTGTCATTTCTCTCCATATTTAGTTTTATTATTATAGTCCCAGTCAATATCCCAGCAATAGGTTTTTCTTAATAAGAACAAAGTGATCATAAAATGTAAGTGAAAGGCAGAGGAACTGGAATAGCCAGATAATTTTTTAAGTGTAGTGTTAAAAATTGATTTTAAAGATATACTATAAAACTTGTCAAGGCCATGTGGTACTGGTGAAAGGACAGAAACTTGAACAAAAGAAAAAAGAATTCAGGACTAGACCCCCACGGAAATGGCGCATTGAGTTTGTGTCAAAGATGCCATGGCAATTCAATGATTAAAGGACAGCCTTTTCAAAAAAGTAGTACTGGAATAACTGAGAATTCATATGCAGAAGAATACGTCATCTTTAATTTTAACCACTGTATCATGCTCATGAAAATGTCAGTAATTAGAGCAACTTTGAGTGGGAGTTGGGAGAAGGGTTAAATGAGGGCTTTGTACTTTTCACTCCATTTTTATGTAAACCTGAATAATCACCCCCAAATATCTGTTAGCGAGAAAGAAAGATTACTCTTGCTAAAATGTGAGGAAAAGTTTTCAAAAGCAAAATTTTGAACCATCATCTTTGCTCATTATTTCATAACTTAAAAGTAACTCAATGCATCATAGATGTTAATGATGAAGTAAAATTAAATGCTTAGTAGAAAAAATAGGGGGAAATGCTCTTGATCTTAAGCTAGGAAAAAATTCTTAGATATAACATCAAATGCACAATCTATCAAAGAAAAGCTGATAAACTGAACTTAGCAGCAAAAGCAAAACTTTTGCTCTACACACAAGTCTATTAAAAAAATAAAGCTATCCACAGGAGAGATTGGAAGAAAATATTTATGAATCACCTATCAGACAAAGTATTTATATCAGAATATACAGAGTTTTCAAAATTAAAAAAATGGAAAAAATCCAATTTTAAGAAAGGACAAAAGATTTAAACACGTACTTCACATACACACACAAATACAGATGGAACATGAAAACGTGCTCTGTACCATTAACCATTAGGAAGTAAAAATTAAAAATTACCATAAGATAGCATTACATTCCTATCCGTTTGGGTAAAATAAAAAACCCTGATGATAACCAATACTTATGAGGATGTAGAGCTAAAGGAACTCTCACACATTGCTAATAGGAATGTATAGACACTCTGGTAAACAGTTTGGTAGTTTCCCAAAGACTAAAGCATATATTATATATATATAAGAAATATATATATTTCATATATATGTAATCTAGCAATTCTACCTTTAAGTATGTGTATTAGAAAAGAAAGTTTATATTCACACAAAACCCTTATATAAAGCAAGATTATTATTCATCTAAAATCAGAAAGTATCACAAAACCCTTCAATGAATAACTACATAAACAAAGTGTGGTAGTCTACATAGGGAATATTACTCACTAGCGAAAAGGAATTGATTTTGGTACATTCCAGGATTTGGAATTATCTTCCTGAGAATGATGCTAAGTCAAAAGAAGTAAATCTCAAAAAGTTATACTATAGATACTATATGGTTACATTAAAATTATATTCTGGAGACACCACATTCTTCTTAAAAAGATACCAAATAGGGACGAAATTATATATTCCAGAGTTGAGGAATGAGAAGTTCTTATATTAAGTTTGAATCTGCTTTTGATCATAATTCTGCTTTATGGAATAAGAGAGAATAAATCTTTTTAATTTGCCATCTAGTAACTCCTTTGAGTAAGATTATGTTGTGCTCCTCTGGTCTTCAATGTACACAAATACATACATAATTGTCTACTCACACACAATCTCATACAATTAGGTTTCTCTTCATGAAAAATAGCATCAGACCTTTTGCTGATTGGTTTTTCTTCTCTGAAAGCAGTGAATATAGAGTGACCATGTATCCTGGGTTTCCAGGAACAGTTCTGTTTGACCACTGTAAATATAACAATGCTCTTTTTCACTTTTAATCTATCCTTGCTTCAATGATAAATTGTAAAGTTTCAGCTGCACAGATAAAGATAAATTGCAAAATAGTACTCACATAAGGCCTATGGGAGCATTGTTCTGAGAAAGTCATTGATAACAGATGTGAAGTTGTGCCCCTTCCACACCCATTTGTTTGTGTGGTGCATAAATATCCATCAGGGTTCATCATCAGACTCTGTGAAAGGATCTCCCATCCATTTGGTAGTGGGTTTTTAAGTTGCATCATTGCTTAAATGTCAACCTTGCTGGGGCACTGGGGTGATCAGGGGCATCATTACACAAAAGTTACATGATATGGCACCATGTTGGCTATGGTTTTACTTGCAAACTCTGTAAATTTCCACTTGGTTATTGTGTCAGTCTTCTCATGACTTATTGTTTCTCATGACATTGCTGGTGAAACTGTAGACAGTTCGCATACAACTCTTAAGAGGTCAACTCTTTTCATGTCAGATTAGCTTTTAGAGAGTCATTCAAGTTAACTTTTAACTACTAGTTCTACCTGTTTTTCCTTAAATCAAGAAATGGTATTTAGCTATCATAATCTAAAACATCATAATCTAAAACACAGAACATTTGTGTGTTTGTGTAGTTAATCACAACACATTTGTGTGGTTAATCACAGCATCCCTGTGATTGATTCTGGAGGACAACTGGGAATGACAGAATAACAGATTAATAAATACTACCAAGAGTAACTCATGTTTGCCTAAGACAATGACACAAGGTCATTGATTTGTGTAGCCTTGGATATTATCTACTGGGAAATTTTAACATGACCATTGTCTGTATTTCATTGTAGTAGAGGAGGACAGGTCAATATTATAGTAGCATTACTTCAGGCAGCATTACTTCTGGTAGCATTTCTTGCATCTGGGTATCTGTTGCATTTCTTCCTGTTCATGTTTATATGCCATCCTACCTAATAAAATCATTCTAAGGCAGAATCTCTCTTTCATCATAAAAACTAACATTTTCTTCCAAGAATCATCTGCAGATTGGATTTGCCTGCTTTCTATGTAGTCATCGTAGTCACTGATACACAGGTTGTTGAATAGGACACACATGTAGGAAAGGAACAAAAAGGCAGCTGGCTCTACCAAACTATACAAAGTCTCCATTTATATTAAGAAACAGCTATGGAGAAATATTTTCATATTCAATATTTTGGATTGACTGAACTATGCAATTATTAAGAAATAAGTAAATAACTTAGCTATTAATACAGAAATTCATTAAAAGTTTATTTGGTTCTTTCATTTAGCTATGTTGGCCAATTCTGGTTCTTAAACCTGACGGATGATGAGGAATACATTGTTCTTCCCTTTCTTCTAGTATCTTATTTCTCAAGACTTACAAGATCATTCTTAAACAAATAGGGAGGAAATGCTAATCTTTTATCTTGTCTTCAAATATATTAAAATAAATAGTTATATCATATACTAAATGATATCAAAATGATATTAGGCTGAGCTAGAGTATTAAACACTCCAAGAGTAAAAGATTTAGATAATTATAAACTTGTTCAGTTTATATGGAATGAAATTCTTAGGAAAGTTGTAAGAGACTTGTAAGAGTTTGAGTTCTAGACAACATGAACATTAAACAAATAATATCTTTTACTTCTTGATTTTAAGAAAAAATTGACAGTACCAGTAAGTGTGAGAGTTACACACACATCTCAACAAGTTAAGGGAAAGCTTTCTGGTATGTTTGATTAACGCAGAATCAACAAGTTTTAAGATTGAGAGGAACTTTTACAGTCATCAAGTTTAGGCAGGAATAGAATCAAAATTAAAATGCTTCCAAATTATAGTTATCTTGCTTTTATATAGTTACTTTAATTAGTCATATGATCATAAAATTGGATACTAAAACAAATCTTAGAATAGGATACAGGTTCAAACTAACTCTTTGTTAATTCACTGTCTTGGGGACAACTAAAAGATAGCTCAAAAATTAAGCTAAATGGTAGCTTCATGCAAAATATTGTTTTGCTTCTTGTTGAAAGTTGTGGAGATGATTGGAGGTGACATTAGAGCAGTTAGGTTGGCAAACCTGCCCTTGTACTAGAAGATGTGCTTTCTTGGACACAAGGTTTAGCTTTTGAACTTAACTCCTTCAGCAAGGTTAAACTTGATTTATAGAGTATAGAATGAGGCCTAAACAAAACAATAAGGATCCCTTGATAACAGTGATAATAACCAACATTTATTTAGCCCCTTTATATGCTAGGTACAACTACCAAGTGTTTTAAAATTCTATCCTTATAATCATACAAAGTAGGTGTTATTTTCATGTAAGTGAATTGAATTAAAAAAATTAAAAGAGCTTTGGTAATGTGAGCCATTATTGTTTACATTTCATTTGAATGAAAAGATTGTATTTTCATTATTCCCTGCCCCCATTACCATATATTTTTGAGAGGACTAAACACAGGATTCATATGGTAAATGAATAATAGATTTCTTAACAGTCATAGAAGGAGAAGCAGAAACATGACATCTTATTTTGGAATAGAGTTGGTATGAAATAAAGTATCTTCATGTATATTTTCTTTTATGAATAAAACACAATGGTCACCAAATACCTAAATGATTCCCTACATTTTCCAACAAGCACTTTGCATAGGAACATGTAATTAATTCTAGGTAATGAAATGAGAATTCATGTGTTTTGCCTTTGGGGCAAGCAGTTCAGAATTGGTATGTCTCCTATTTTTCTTTCTTCCCTCTGTCCTCTTCTCAGATGCCACCTGATGAAGACGGCATAACAAATAAGATGGAGAAGTTTCTTTTGACTTGTATAAGGATAAGTCATTAAAAGTTTGGTATTTATTTGTTACCACAGCATAACCAGGCCTTTTCTGACTAATATAATACACTATACACTCATAACTGTATCTTTCATGAATCCAGCATATTATGATAAAGAAATAATACTTGTTAAGTATTTGTGCAAGTAATGTAGTACAAACCTATTGCTTTACAGAAGTATTTGAGGTGGAAAGACAGATTTAACTGCCAAAATTACTAAAGGCCTAGTTTTTTCCAATCCTTTAACATCACAGCACTAATAGAAGATTATTGTATCTGATACACTAGAGTGGTCTTATTTCCTTGGGTAATTGACTTATGTTAGGCATGCTGGTGAAGATAAAAATCTTCACCATATATGCAATCCTTTCTGGGAAATATAGCCTAAAAACACCACAAACTATTAGTAATAGTCTCAAAATTGGAACCAATAGCAATAAGCTATTTTACCACATTGGTTCTAGGACTGTTGATTTGGCTATACTGATTTTTTGGGTATATTTTGAGTCTTCAGCTTCTTTATCTATAAAATATGGGATTAGCCTTTAAGGTCCCTCCAGCTCAAGAATTCTGTAATTCTTTATGAACAAGAGACTGTACAATATGCTACCTATTGAAATTGAAATTACTATTTTATAATAATATAGTAAATGTGATCAGTGCAGACAATCAGATTAGAAAATTCAGTCTCAGAATTGAATTTTATTCAGTTTGGCTGTCTCTACTCACCATAAACATTGAATAATTAGGTAACCTCTTATGTAAGAGGTCAATCATTTGCAGCTAAGTTGTAGAATTTGAATGGGTTTTTCCGGATGGTTATGTGGATTGCATACTCTCAATGATTATAATGTGAAAATTGTGTGTATTTTTAAAACTCCAATCTAGCTTAGCCAACACATGCTGGGAAAACTTGATTCAATTCATTTTAAAGGAAAAGTAGCTAAAATATTATTTTAGTAAAAATTTGAAATGAATACATTTATTTAGTCCTTTGAAATTTTTCTTTACATGAATATAATTTTCAGTTTATAACTAAAAAATTAACTATGTTACCATTGACTTAACCACTTTGACTTAGCAAAATATTTTAATAATTAAATTTGCTACCATTTAAGTATCCATTCAGAATTTTTACTGTATGTGAGGAGGTTTAAAGGAGAGAAATAAGGGTATTTTTCATCTACCAGGTTAAGCTTACTGTTGGGACCCTGAAATTAGACTGAAAACAAAATCAACAAGTGGAAAAATGGACAAGTTTGCACATTCATGTGGGAACCCTAGTGAGGAGAGAGTCAAACAGGTGATTAGCACTGGAGTTCACAGAGCATCTTAGTGAAGAACAGTCATTCTGTAGAGAAGTGACAAGACAAAGGTAAAGGACTTTGAGTTTCTAGGTGCAATTTATTTAGGGAAACTAGTGGGAAATAAAGGGTAAGTTTGCAAGACTTGTTATATAGCTTCCTCTGGGTTGATAAGGGTCTAGAATTTATTCCAGTTTTTTACCTCTATCCTTCCTGGTAGAAAAGAGGGTTATCTCTATAAATTTATGTCTTACTTTTAAACAAATAGCAGGACAAAGAGATTTGAAAATATCTGCTACTTCTCAATTGTCTTCAGCTCAAAGAATCAACCTGCCAAAATAGCATATTTTGGGGTGGCATATTGATTTTGCAAATCTTCAGTTCCATGTGCTAATTTATAAATGGATGAGTTATTTCACCCAAGTTTAACCTACATGCATAATTTTGTGCTCTTTTCTCAAATGCTGTCAATAATTCTGTTTTAGTTGTTACATATAGCAAATAGATCAGGAGAAATATCCCATTTGTAGGATTTAATTAAAACACTTATTTTGTTTTGAATAATATGTAAGATGGATAATGTTGCTCTTAATGAAATAAAAGGCATATCACCAGCTGATTTTATGATCTTTAATTGAAAAATATGAATTCAGCATGCTTATTTTCCATCCTGACAGGCACGTGCCACATGTCACTTTGAACCATCACCCCCTTCCTCTTGCAGATTTCTTTGTCTGCCTTAAGTGACATAAGTGTCTCTCACAGATGGAACTGTGCTGGTGCACTGAGAGTTAACCCAATTAAAATGGCATAACTAGATAATAGAAAAATGTTTGCTGCATATGGAGGAAAATGACATTTGAGAACTCATTTATTAGATTGATGAAGTGAGACATCCAATGCAGTGTTTTCCTGACATGCCTGGCTGGTGGGGTGGGCTGCAATTTCAGAATCAGCTGACAGACTATGCTGGGCCTCATTAAGGCAGATATAACACTGGTTACATCTGGAGGGTCTTGTGTTTTATTTTTAAGTTTGGTGCGAAGAATGTAACATGTTAGTGAGATTTCGTCTGAATATTGAAATATGAGAGCATGAAGTAAAAGTGTCTCACCTAATTCTCATCTAGCTGAGGTAAACTTTATAAAAGTGAATTCCAGTATTGTGATTACTTTCATCTTTTCTTTCTTTATATAAGATTTATCTTTGCTATTTCCCTTCACTTACCTACTGTAATTAGATTGTCTTTAACCCTCTCCCTTATAAGCACTGCTTCAGTCATGACTAAGTCCAAGAGCCTTGCTTCTGGTGGGTGGCTCCAGGGAACAGCACCTGACTGGCTGAAGGAGGCCTGCAAAGCCCCAGTGCTACCTTGGTGCCATGGATTGTGATTTATTGGCTATGCTGCTTTGAGCTTTCTCCCTCTTTTTTCCCCCCCCTCCATTCGGCTTCCTTTAATTTTATCTTTTCTCTCCCCCTTTATCATCTCAGCTCTGGATAGGTCCATCCATCTTTCCACCCGTCCCTGAAAAGTTGACTGAAGTTTACCTTACCCACATCGATCACAATCTGGTCCAACTCTGGTGCCCCAATGATGACCTCTACTGGGTCATCCTACTTCCCAGGACCACATTTCAGCTTTGGTCCCTAGTAGGCAACACCTGTTCCTGTAGGTTTCTTGGTTGAAGAGGTTACATATGCACACTCTTTTCTTCAGAAGACTTTTTACCATTTGAATTCTTGGTTCTTTCTCAAATAGTGTCAACTGGTACTGCTGGTTGGTATAGACTATGTAGTCTCAAAAACTTGCTTCATATGCAACCTTTGCAAAAGAAAGTAGTTAGAAACTGATTTTTTTACAGACAACAATAAGGACTTGCAACGTGGATTTTAGAAAGTACTTCTGTTGTACCTTCACACATGACTGAGTTAGAAATGGAGCAAGGTAAACATAAAGAGAGCATTCAAGGAAACTGAGGAGCCTTTGAGCTGGTTTGAAGTGAACTTGATCCAGTGGGTGCACTGTGGAGTATGGAAGCCATCCTAATCACATTTTTTTTTTGTTTTGAGTTATATAATTCCTTGAGACCACTAAATTCAGGATATCTTCTATTCTAGATGTGCAACACATTCTCTTGGTTTCTGTTAGCATCTTAAAAAACCTATACAACTGAATCTCAGTGTGGTTATTACACTGGTGGAATAACTCTCCGGTGACTTTGTGCTCTCATATTCTAAATAAACCTCTTTTTGTGTTCTCATATTCTAAATAAAACTCATGGCAAACCATGAGTGTTTCTAACTTTGATACTGAGTAGGAAAAATGATTTGTTGGATCCTTACAAAATTCTCTTGTCAGTAAAATGTTCACCGTTACCTGTGCCTACTCAGTGTTGGCAGACCTCATGAATACAAGATTGCACAGTTATCTGAACGTTTCTCAGGTCCAAGCTCCAGCCTTCTGCCCTTGCTGCTGTAAGGTAAGGCAGGTTAGTTTTCTCTGAGACTCTGACTTAGTTCTTCCCTCATGTAGCATAGAAAATGTACAGATTTGTACAGATTTATCAATAAATATTTCCTGACTCAGTTAACAGGGAGGCTATTATTCAAGGTAAGTTTGCAAGTGCAAGGGAGTTTGCCTTGCACATGTGTGTGAATATTTGCTTGTGTGCATGAGTGTGTATTTCTATAAATGAAATTTGTATGTACTAAGCACATGAACATATTTTAGAAAATACATCAGTCCTAAATATTTACTGCCCTGCAGAAAGTTAAGCTTAACTTTTTTTTATCAGAATGTTTAACAAAGGCAAATCAAATTCCTTGTTATTCAAAGCTTCTCCCAGGAGATCTTTCCATTTATATCATATATAGACACAGTGTTGCTAAGTATAGAGGCCACTCCTTATTCCTCCAAAGGATCTGTTGTGTTTTCTGGTGTCATGGTACCTCAGCTAAGCACTGACCAAGCACTACAAAAGTAGCTACAGTTGTTGAGCAGTTTCACTAGGACAATAGTCAATACCACCCAATAATATCTCTCCAGGGAAAGCATTATTCTGGGGATAATGTTAAAAATTATATGTGCCTGTATATATATTCTCAGCTGTAAGGTAATACTGGATGAAGTTTTGCTTCTGAAGTATGAAATACTCTTCTTTTGAGGTAGGGAGTTTTAGCCTTAAGGAAGTTATAACAAATGATTTCCCCTACAGCTGTCCTCAGTTGTTACTCTATAATGACTCCATGTCTCATCTCCCTGACATGCAGTTTCTACTCCAGCAAAATAAATGTGCTTTTTTTACTCATCTCAGATAACTGGCTCTTAGTTCACACCACTAGCTGGATGCCTCAACTCCTTCCTGCCTTCCAATCTTCCTTAAGAATTTCACTCAAAACATAGCTCCTCTTTGATATCTTTCTGGATCAAAATCATGTATGTATAATTAAGCTTGTTGCTCTAGCATGTTCCTTGAACCTATAGGAATTAATACTAAATTCATATCTTGTGGTTGATTCAGTTTCTCTCATTTTCCCATGACTTTGAGGCACACACAGTGGCATCTCAGTAATTTCAGGTTTATGAGTAGGGTGGGGACAGTGGAGGGCTAAAGGCTCAGTGAGGTTTTGGAATATTGAGAGTTGAGTCCTTTGAGTATTTCGGGGTCAGTAGGAGAAAGTGGCATTGGAATTCCCTTTTCTGGTTCCTGTGGAGTGCAGCTGATTCTGTTAAGGGTTTAGAAGGATATGACTATTAATGTGGAGATCAGAGAGGAAGGGCAGGAGTGGATGATTTATGAACACATGAGAAATCATCACAGAGGATTTTGTCTGAATCGATGCAGGTAATGGCATCAGCAGAGTATGGATGATTATCTTGAGTGTTAGATGGAGGGCCTCACAGGAGATCAAGCTATTCTCATTTCATTAAGAATGCCACACAGTACTTCAGGAGCATCAGCAGGAACCCTTTTTATGCCCACCATGTCTTCAGATCCTCTTTCTATGCTATCACCTGCTTTTTGATGAAGAACCATTCTCTATTGTTCTGTGATTTCCCATTCATAAGCAAAAGTAGCATCTATTCTTTGTGTTCTTTACTTATCTAAAATATCTTCTACTGTCAAGCATGGAGAAGATTCCTCTAATTTAGGGCAAGACACTCTTGATTGAGCTTTTCTTTGGGGACAGTGGTCTTTGCCATGAGAAAACCCTAGAACTGGGTATGCTTGACTAAACATACTAGTAAAATTTAGAAAAAAGTATCTTTTTTCCAAACAAACTTTCAAACCACTTTATATTCTTGCTAATATATACGCCAAGAGTGTGCTTCCTCTTTCCAAGAAGCAACAGTTCTCAAAGCTCGGCATTGGAACGGGAGGTCATTAGAAATCATAATGTCAGGGAACGCAAAATATACTTGCATAATAGCTGCATATTTTATCTCAATCTTAATATTACCCTACCATAAGCGGATTTGTTTGTTTCTAGTACTTTACTGTTTTCAAAGTCTTTATTGGCCAACATCTAAATTTATGCACATAAGAACATTGTCAGATTTACTCACTTAACAAACATGTGTTACTTGTTAGTTGCAAGTAGTTTAGCAGTGATTACAGTGCAGGGGAGACCAAAACTATATAAAAGTATTAAAATATATAAAAATGATATTGTAAGTTATGAAGGGTTTGGTGAAAATTGGAAAAAAAGTAGGTGGGACCACGAGTGTGGTGTGAAAGAAAGATGTCATCAAGGAAGTGAAATTTAAGCAAAGATGTTGTGGGAGTGAGACAGGTAGCTGATATACATCTGCAGGAAGAGTTATTCAAGCTAAGAAGTCACCAAGCACCAAGACCATGCTGTTAAGGTATGTCCAAGGTGTTGTGGTAACAAGAAACAGGCAGTCCACTAGGAGGGAGGGAACAAGGAGGAGAGTAACAGATACTCTTTAAAATGATTTTCAAGTTCAGAAATAAAGAAGTGTTTAAATATCAGGTGTAAGCTGATAAAATAACTGAACAAATGAAAACATTTTAGCACATTAGAAAGGGTTTTATTGGCCTGTTTTTTATTTCACACTGTGTTTTTAAACATCTTAAGTTTTAAACATCTTAAACATCTTAAAAGGACTGAATCAAGTCTTCTTAACCACGTTTTTTGGTGCGCCTGCTAACAGGCATGTTAGTCACGTATGTATAAACATGTGGATCTTCTTGCATATGTGTATGTCCTTTTGATCCATGTAATATGTAGTTCAGTCTGTTCAGAACACATAGCTTTTCTAAAGATACTAGTTTCTTATGTAGTGGGTGAAGTTATCTAATTAATTTGTTTGAATGTAGAGAGCTGAGCTGAATAAAATTCACTTCAGGCATTAAATTATCTAGTGGGCTGCCTACAGTGATCATATCAACTCTCAAATTATCTAACAGTCACTTCATTTTGGACTTCTTTAACAGAATGTCAATACCACACATAGCCAAGTGAGTTGTCTACTTACTAAAAATTTGTAAGTACTAGAACTGGGAGGATCCTCACAGGTTGTTTAAATCTCTTTGTTTTACAGCTAAAGTAACAACGCTCACAGAAATGACACATTAATCAATGTGTCACATTAATAAATGAAATTAGTTCTATCCAAAGCACATTCTAGAATCTGAAATATTTAATTGTTTTCAGTTCATATGGTAGATGAGAATGTCTCTGGGCAGAAAAGTCTGGAATTCAGACCACCATTGCAAATGCCTGGACATTCCCACTGAAGAAAATGGGGAGCCACTGCAGGTTTCCAGCACAAGATCAATACTGTGCAGTATAATATTATTATATTTCATATATTTTATGTATTATACCACATTATAATATTATGATTTATATATTATTGTATTATATTACATTATAATAGAAAGCTCATTCTGTCGGCTGTGCTGAATAGTCTGAGAAGTTCAAAGGTAAAAGCAATTAGACTAGTTTGAGAGTTATTGCAGGAAGGCAGGGAGGAGCAGCGAAAGCACAGATCAGGGTAACTGCAGTGGAGTTAGTGAGCAGAATAATATATTTGGACAGAGATTGAAGGTGGAGTCAACACAACTTTTAGTAGACTAAATGTCAAGTATGAGAAAGTTGAGAGTCACTTGATGATATCTTGACAAAATACTGTAGACTGACTGGTTTAAATAACTGAAATTAATTTTCTCATAGTTCCTGAGACTAGAAGTTCAAGTTTGGCTGTCAGGAATGTCATGTTCAGGTGAGAGTACTCTTCCTGGCTTGCAGATGACTGCATTGTTGCTGTGTTTTTATGTGGTGGATAGAGAGTAAGCTAGCTCTCAGTGTCTCCTCTTAAAGGACACTAGTCCCACCACAAGGGATCCACTCTTTTTGTTTCATCTTATATTAGTAATATCCCAAAGGTCCCTTATTCAAATGCTGTCACATAGGTTACCTATGTGACTTAGAATTTGTTCTAAGTATGTGTATGTTACTCAGGGGTTCTAGCTTTTTCTCCCCCATAAGAGGATAAGTTCTTTGACTATAACGATAGTACCTTCTGCTCCTTTGTATTCGCCACATTGTCTAGCATATATGAGACATGTAGACTTGCAATTGATATTATTTTACTTGTATGTTTTATAAATATTGCTTATAAATGTAGTATTTCCACCTTACAAGGTATTACTTATAATTTGGAAAAAGTATCATTTGCAGTTAAAATACTACAATACAAAACTTTCTGAATTTTAATTAACTTTTTTCAGTTATTTACTTATTTTTTGCTAGATTTTGCTCAAAAGCTTCCTTTATTTGCATGTGTTTTGTATGTGTCTTGTCTCCTTTAAAAGATTCTGAGATTATAGAGGCCAATAATCATGCCCTTCATGTTTTTTTTTAAAAAATTCCTTAGTTTCATTTAATCAGTAGCTCTCTCACTTCACATTCCCAATTCCTCACTCTCAATTCCTTTCTTTGGATTTGCAATAATCTTTCAAAAATGAATTAGCAGCCTGACTCCCATATTCATGTAAGAGAATATTTCTGTTCTCCTTTATAACCTCCTCGATATTCCCATTTTTCTGATGCTCTCTTATGATTTTAACTTCAAATTAACACTTTGCCTAAATCAGGTAAAATTCAAGATGATATCTTCATGGCCCTGTAGATAAATGATGTTCAGATAAGTATGTTCCCCAGGTGAATGCTTTTAAGCCCTGTTTTAAGGCATTGTCAAGTGAAAAATAGTAGAGACAATTATGCAGCAAGCTTAGGTCAGTACAACAACAATTAGTAACAAAAAAGTCCTTTCATAAAAAGCAACTGGGTGGTTTAGAGTGGAAAGTAAATATGTATTTTTTTTCATATTGAATGTGAGTGGTTTTGTTTACAGGAAAGCTCCCACTGAAAATATTTTGAGGTGTTTGAAACTGTAACAATAGACAACAAATTAATGATTATTTACTTTCAGCCCTGGCAAGATAAATGACATAACATTGAATGCAGCCATATAACTAATTGAGCCACACATTGGACAGTGTACCCAATATAGAAATGTCTTTCAATTTGCTGTGTGAAGCATCCTCCAAATCCATGGCAACAAGGTCTTGCACATTTGCCAAAATCTTCATGTTAGACTTTAATTTAGTTCACTGTTGGCAAAGAGAGATAATTATCTTTTTTTCCAAAAGCAGCTATAAAAATTTCTAGATGCTTTTCTTAGATGCCTTTCTTCCATACGCACATGGAAACTAGGAAATGTCTGATTATTGGGATAGATTTTTACAAGTAATGTATATGTATAAAAATATTTAATGAGAACTTATAGGACATCATAAAATAAAACCAAGGGAGACTTCAAAGTAAGTGGAAAAATAGGTCATCAACCACAAAAATAAGAGAAACTAAACCCTCAGTGACCTGTTGAAGACATTGTTCCCACAGGAAATATAATAGATAGGAAATGGGAGTCCCAGAATGAGAGAGGATACAAAATATGTAAAAAATGGCAGTTGAAAGTTCTGTAAGTTTGATAAAAATGTTAAGTTACAGATACAAGAAATTCTGAATACCCCAAGCAGCATGCATCAAAAAGCCACATGGATGCACATCACAGGCAAACTGTTGAAAAACAAGGGTTTGCAAAATCCTTTCAAATCACAAAAATATCCAATGAAAGACTGTATATACAGGGAACAATAATAAGGACAATACCTTTAAAGTGCTGAGGGGTAAAACATATTGTCAAATCAAATTCCATGGTTACTGAAAACATCCTTCACAAATGAGGAAGAAATAGACATTTTCAGTTAAAATAAAACTGACAAGACCTTTTGCCAGCAGCCCTGTACTGCAAGAAATACTAAGGAAATTTTTTCTGGCAGGAAGAAAGTAATACTTGATAGAATCCAGGTCTATAGGAAGGAATAATGGATTTGGAAAATGGAAGATGGGGTATGTAGAAAAGGCCATCTTTCATTTTCTCTTTGTAATTTCCTTAATGGACAGCTGAGGGCTTCAAGCAAAGATAAAAACTATTTGCTTGTAGTATTTATAATGTATATACAAATGAAATATATAATATCAGTACTGCCAAGAACAGGAATAAATAGAATTATACTATTGAAAAGTTCTTATGTTTCATGTGTAATAGTTCCAAATCCACTATGATAACTAATGGATGCAGATATCATCATCTCTAAAGAAACAAGTAAAAGGACAATTAGCTCAAAAAAGTATAGAGAAAAAGTCAAAAGATAAAAAAAAACAGAACATGAAAAATTTAAAAAAAAATCAGTTTTGATTTCACCATGACTTGTGTCATAGTTTCTGACACTACAAAGATGATTTAGATAATCCTGCTGAATTTACATTCAAACTATTCAGAATATGACTATATTTGTCACCTCCCCTGCTGCTAGCCTGCTCTTAATCACTTACCTCTTTGCAAAAGTCACCTACCTACCTGCTTCCTAGGTAACCTTCCTTACATGGAGTTAGGGTGATTCCATTAAATGCCAAAGAGCTTATAATGGCCCACAAGGAAGGACACATTCTGACCCTGAGCTTGTGCCTACCAGCATCATATGTACTCCCTGTGACTGCTTTGTTCACCCTACTGCAGCCACACTACCCCCCTTCTACTTTCTATGGCACTGCCAATATACCATTGCTTGAGGGCCTTTACTCTGACTGTTCTGCATTAAGTAGTTTCCCCAGACATTTATAAGACTAACTTCTTAGCTTTTTTCCACTTTTGCTCAAACTGTTCATTTGATATTAACTTTGATCAACCTATTAAAAAATCATAATACACTCTCAGCTGTCCTGTTCTACTGAAATGTTGCTTTTGTTCCACAGTACTAAATATCTTCTAACATACCATATAATTTATTCATCACATTTATTATCTCTCCTTAATAAGATAAAGTTTGCAAGGACAAAATCTTTTTCTCTTTGTTTATCCATTTTAGTTGGACACATAATGTACATAGTAAAACACCTAAAGTAGACAATACAGAATTATTGATCAAATCAATAAATGAATGGACAAACAAGGGAGCAAAACTAGGTTTCTTGTTCATAGAGAATATGGATTTTTATTAAATACTATGTATTGTCTAGACATAGTTCAATAAAAGTTTGAAGGATATGAATAATCTGAAAAGGCGGCCCAGTTCCCTGAGAACTGTATGTAGGCTCAATTTAGTGCTCCACTTTCCTTATTGAATTTCAAATTTAAGTGAGAGATAAATCTAAAAATAAGATGGAGAAGTAAACTGGTATCATTACATGTCAGACCAATACTACTTTTATAACTGGTAAAACTGATCTTGCTGAACATGGTTTTGACAGCAAACACCCCACAAACAGGCAGGCTATCAATCTGTCACAGGCAGAGCTATACTAAATATGGGTGTAGTACAGCTACACCCATAAGTTGCCCCATAGTAGGAAACTTAGAGGAATAGACGACAGGATATGTGCTTTTTTGTCACATTTCATAAAAGAAAAAAAGAAAGTGGACCTTAGCATTCCGGATTTATTCTCAAAATTAGCACATTTTTAGGAAGAACAAAATTTGAAAGTCAGGAACATTTTACTAATGGACATTCTTTGTATGAAGGAAATAAAAGGAGAGAGGAGAGAACTGTCTTTCTCATATCTAAACCAAAATGAATCATCAGTGTGGTCACTGATGCTGTGGATTTGGACAGGCTTTCCTGGGGAGAGAACATAGGACAGAATGTAGGCCAGGGACTTAAGAAACCACCAGTATCTGGATAGAAACATTATGGTAGAATTGTGTCTTAGCTCCCTTTTACCCACTCATGTGATGAAGCTCTAGCCCGCAGTATAACTATATTTTGGTCTTTTAGCAGTTTAAGTATAAAAGCAGTTCTTAGGGAAGAAACCTAATGTGATAGGCCTGGTGTCCTTATAAGAAGAAGACCAGACATAAGAGTTCTTTTACCTCAAAACCAGAAGAAAGTCTATATGAGGATTAAGAAATAAACAGCTCTCTGCAAATTAGGAATAGAGCTATCTCTAGAAATAGAATTTTCAGGCAACTTAATTTTGGACTTCTAGACTCCAAAATGATGAGAAAATACATTTGTTCTGTGATTATTTGCTGTAGTAGCCCAATCTAGAACATAATGATGACAAGCTTGCTAGTAAAGGTAAGATGAGCACTTAGACAAGGTTGTTGTCATAGAAACTAAGAGCAAAGAGTATTTTCACAAGAAAGAAGCAGTAAACAGCTTCAAATGTGACTTAGAGGTCAAATAGCATGAAGACTAAAAAGTCTACTAATCCAATGCCTTAGATGGTTTTGCTGCCATATTTACTGATGGAAATGTGTCAGAATAGAATTGAGACAATAAATGTAGATACCTGCTTCAAGAAGTTGACTCTGAAAAACTTACATGTCTGCAGGGGAAGGAAAAGGAAAAGAGAGGGTACTGTTGGAGCAGATATAGAGGTGGGTGTCATTATGATGTTTTGACAGGAATTAAGCAGCAGATCAGCTTGATCAGACCTACTAAAGTCTTGATTTTTATGTGGTTAGGTGGAAAAGGATCAGATTATGAATGTCTTAAGACCCAAAGGAAGATAATTTTATTTGCTAAAGAAAGAAATTGATACACTGGGAAGATTTTTACAATGTAATATACTTTCATTAACTACTCATTGTCAGCTGGTAATTGCTATGACTGATACAGAAACAAATATGTGAAAATATACATTCATTATTTGTATAAAATTGAGAGAGCATTCTTTTTTTTTTGCAATTTGTTTTAAGTTATTTCTTATTTTTTCCATTTTTTAAAAAGTTTACTTTTGGTATCATACATCATTGTTTCTCTTTGTATGATTGTAGGTTCCCTTTGGGATGCACTCCCCACTCTCCCTCTGGTTACTCCCTCTCCTTTCTCTTTACTGTTTATTGGTCCATGTTTAGCCCTTTAGTGTTTTTTTTTTTTTTTTTCTGGAGCAATGTCCTTTTCCTGGGTGAGGTTCAGCATTCCAGGGCTACTGCAGCTCATGCCTCTCATATTTCCAGTCTTAGCTTGCATCAGGGAGCCCATTCAAGCTTGTTTGGAGTCCAATAGTACCAGTTCCTCTGTTCTGTATGTCTCTTCCATACTGTCATTAGTTGAAAAAATTCCCTAGAGGGAGATATGTCTATTGAAGGTTGATCTGGTTGGTTTCCTTGTTCATGGACTACTGCTTAGCTGTGAGACCACTGCCATATTTCTGTGGCCTTCCTCCCTGTGTCCAGAGGGGGTGCACCGTGTTTTCATTGGAGGCTTCTCCAGGCCATAATTCTGGCTCCTAGGCTGCTTGAGAATGATGGTGTTGGAGTAATCTTGACTGTCGTCTCTATGGTTGGTCTCACAGTCTTGTGTTTCACAGTTCACATCAAGGTCTTTTTGGGACCTACCCAAGGGATATGTGTGTCCTGGACTCTTACTCAAAACACTCTCCTCATCTATTTCTTCTGTTGGATTATTGACCAAGTTCTTGTTCCTGATGATGAGGACTGACTAGAATGGGAGTAATCCAGAGAGGAGGTTAAATGTCATGCTACTGACCTCCTTCCACCATGCCCCCAGCAGAGCTCCCCCCACCTCTTGTGCAAGCCAGAAGGCTCTGTGTAGGGTGCCTACCCTCCAACCCCTGGCCCTCCTACCTGGGATCAGGACCAGTGGAAATCCTGGACATGGAGAACGAAGCCCACCCGGAGGTGGCAAGTGTGGCCCTGGGCTGGAAACCCATGTGGCTGCAAAGGGTGTTTTCAAGTTATTTCTAATGCTTGCAAATGATGTAATCAAATTAGCTTAAGAAAGGAAGTATATATATATATATATATACACACACACACCCTTATTTAAGATAATTTTATATTTACTATATATATTTGATATATATTATATACTATATATTATATATATATGATATATATTGCTAATTATAAAGGGTATGGAATTGCCCAGAAATTTAAGAACAACAAACAGCAATTGTAAGCCCAAATATTCTACATAGTTCCATTCAACCGCTAGCTCATTATATTTCTGAAAAGAAATTAGAAAGCTAAAAACTTTATTTTCTTGAATTTCAAAAGCTAAAATTCTGGGTAAGAATTAGCTTCTACCACAAGCTTTACTTCTATAAGATTTTGTAGGTGCAGGCCATCTTTTGCAACTCTATCAAGCAAAGTTCTTGAAATGCTTTCCAAGCATCAGTTTTCCAAGGTCTGTACTTCAACTTTTACTTCAACTTTTCCTCAGATGCTGAAAGAATTGCCTTCTTTCTTCTGAAAAAAAAAAAAAAAAATACTCATTGTGCCCTAAAAGTTAGTAGCTTCCTCAATCAGTTGATTTTCAATCGTGCTAGAAACCGTTCCAAAAAAACAGTCTAAACGCAGGAATGGCTTTTCCATAAAGAATAAAAAGTAAATATTTTATGCTTTGTAAACAACACAGTCTGCATTGCAGATACTAAGTTCTGCTGTAGCTTGAAAATAGCTACAGCAGAAAAATAGGAAAAATGTAAATATATTGCCATACCGCTAATAAAACTTTATTTTCAAGAGCAGGTAGCAGGGATGGATTTGATTTGCAGGACATAGTTTGTCACTTTTTGGCTTAAACCTTACTTCAAGATTTCTAGTGATTTTGTAAGCTATAATTCATTTTATTAATAACATTATTACTAAAATATCTATAATAGTGGTTTGTGGTTCTTACATAAAATTCTAATATAATTATAGTGCTGTATGTCAGCCATGAAAAGTTGGATTATCTTACAATAACAAGTCCACAAATTTTAGTGGTTTAACATTAAAAGATGACTTCTCATTCATACTAAGTACCTAAAATAGCATACTGCTTCATGCCTCTTTACTTTAGGTCTTGGCTTAATAGTAAACCTTGATCTGAGGTTGCTGCTCTTTATGACATAAAGAAAAATGAGAGCATGGTGAATCATGGATAAACACTTTAAAATTTTAGTTAGATATGACATTTGTCATTAATGTTCCTATTTGGTGAAAAAATAACTAACATGATGACATCAAGTTTGAAGGAGGAGAGAAGAAATCTACCTGAGAGTAAAGAATGAATAGCAGTATTTAGGAAGAGTCATAATGTATCCTGCAAGTTAAATTCTCTGAAATTGGAATAGAGGATAATTCTGCATCCAAATCAGTCAAATGTTTGTGGAACATTATGGTATGTATTACCATCAATCAGATTCAACTACATTATAATTGTCTTTCCCATTTGCTTTATGTGAATAAGAAATAGGAGGTCTTGGCTTGCTCAATTTGAATAACAATAACAATAATGTACACTTCCTTCTTACTTTGGAAGTGACTTGCATTTTGGGTGGTGTGAAGTATTTATGGAAAGAGCATTAATTCTTTGATGTCACTTACAACATAGATTCATGGATGTGATTTCATGTAGCCCTCCACAATGACTCCTTTTTAGGAAGAAAGCTATTTGGCAGTTGAGAAAAATATGACTTAATCTCTGAGGAATTGTTTTCCTATAGCACTTCCTGCCATCATATTTTTATTATTGTCTTGTGAAAACAGCAATAACAATATATTTGGGCTTGAGTTTTGAGAACAGACTGCCTCAGTTTGAATTCTGTCTTCAAACTTTACTGACAGGGTCTCATTAGGCATGTGAAATGGTGGGGGCCAATTCTTCCTGCCTCTTTAGGTTCTTCAAGTCTGGAAAATTATCAAATTAAAATTGATGTGAGAAAAAAAGGAGTTTAAAAATAACATGTATACCTCCTGAATATATGGGAGAAACCTAGTAAAAGTAACTCAACAAAAAGGATTGATTGATCTGAAATTACAAGATGAAGGATATTGTCCTTTGGAGGGACATCAGCCATGGGAGGTCACCAGGAAAGACACAACAAACTAGATCTTGACTAGTATGTAGATTTGTTTCTTTCTCTATTGATAAGAGTTTAAAGGATTCAGATGATTTTCTTGGTGCCATAATGGAGAGATCCTCTATTTCCCTTATTATTTTGGCATTGACAGATATTATTACCCAATTGTATTATGTAACCTCTTTCATTTTCATCTCCTCTGTAAAATGGGTTTAATAATAGAATACTTCCTAAGATTAGTGACAAATCAGTGATTACATTGAAGACTTTGACCAGAACCCAACTTTAAGATTAGTTGGTATTTCTCCTTCTTCTCTTCTTCTTCGTTCTACTCATTCTAACTCTGTAACAGCATAATTGCCATATAAAATGCAATTTCCATGTCTCTTATCTCATCTAATGGAGGGTGAAGCTGTGGTGGCAAGATGAAGTGAAGTCCTGAAGAGGGGACTTTGAGGAGGCACATGGAATAAGAATGTGAAGGTTAGCTTGATTGTGTCTCAGCTTTGAATTTGCAAGAGACTTGCTAGACATGGAAGAAATACATGGGTGAGAGACACGAGGATGCTGACAACTGTCTCTAACGCGATTTGTACTTTGATTTTGTGACACTGTAATATCCACAGAAAAGGGAGTTTCCAGGTTCTCTACCTTACCTAAGAAAGGGCGGAGCTGAGTTGTGATGGGAAGCTAAAAGGAACTTAGGAAGGAGACAAGAAGAAGACTTGGAGGAAGCACATGAACCAGAGACATGGATGAAGAAGCCATATTTGCTTCTTGATCTTAGACTTATACCTGGGATTCAGGAAACATGGAAAGAAACACTTGAAAGAGACAGATATGTGTTTGAGAGACCTGTAGGGGGGCAGAAAAAAAAATCTTCATCATGACTTATATTTTGATTTTGTGCTTTTCTTTCCAGACTTGCCTCAGCACTGCTGCCCCTTCCTTATAGTTCCACATCAGAAGGTACCTTAGACCAGTGGCAAACTTTTGGTTCTCAGCAGCCCTGGTTTGGACCAACCCTATTTGCCTGGCAATCCTTCCAGGAGGTGATAGGTCACTCAGACTCTTTTATTGGGAAACAATTATCCTTTCTTTTCTTTCTATGTACTATAACCTATTAAATTTTTTTCATACTAACAATATAATTTCTTCATGCAGTGAATGGCAGAATCCATTTAGAATATGCAAGTTTGAGGGTCCTGGAGTCCCCCTCATTCTGCATACTAAAAACTCTATGATATTATAGTGATGATTACAAGATAAAATGCATCTAAAAAGCATTTTCTGTGAAGCTAAAGTACTTCATAAATGTTATTATGGAATACTTTATGAAACTCAGAAAGGTTAACTGATTTGTCCAAACTCAAATGGTCTCAAAGTCATAGAATTCCAGATTTTCCTCCTTTATTCTTCTTTACACTATATCTCAAACACTTCTAAATTATTTCCTTTCTAGGCAAGGTTAGAATTTTTTTGACTTGACATTGGACTCTTTTTTATTTAATTCATTTTTATATATTCTCCTCTCTGCCCAATTTTCACTCAAGCTAGATGTTTGCTTGATTCCTTCTCCCAATAGAAGGCATTAGTTATGATAATTCTATACTAATTCCCCAGAAGTTCCACCCTTCCCATAGTTACTGTGGTTTGTATAAGGTAAAGGGAGAGGTAATATATCTTGCAAGAAGGAACAGATTTTATTTTGAAGTCTCTATGGCAGCTTGTTCTAACTTATTCTGATCTTACCCACTATTATCCCCAGTGATTCTGCCCAAAGAAGTACCATATGGAACCTCCATGGTGGAATTCAGTCCATTTGAGAACATAGCCTGTAGTTTTAGCTAGAATAAATCTCCATGATACTTAAACAAAGGGTTTATTAGGAAATCAAAGGGAAGCATCAAACCAGGGCATCTGACAGATTTTACTTTGCAAGAACTGTTCCAGCAAATACAAGCTGAATTTAGTTTTTATAGGTAGGGGCAGTGAATCATTAACATTAAAAATGTAATTCTTGATAGGAGGCTTGTGTTTTTAAGTTATTTTGACCTAAAGGTATGTTCATGCTATCTTTGTGCAGAAGGAGGTAATGCTAGAATCAATCTCTTCCTTCCTAAAGAATGCACTTTAGAGATGCAGAGATGGTCCCCTTATTTAAATTTCTGTATCCAGCTCTTTGGTCTTTAGTGAGGAAGGAAAAGATAGCTTTACCCGCCACAAGATTTTGCATGGCTGTTTCAAGTCTATTTAGATGACACCACCCTTTTATCTCTTTTCTCTTACAGCAGGAGACAGTCTTTCCAGAACAATTTACAGTATGTTCACAGAAGGTAGACCACTTAGAAGGGCTGACTTTCAACATTGTGACAACTTTCCCAGCCCTACTGCCACATCACCATGTTGTAGACATAGTTATCAAGTGCAAGCTTAAAAGACAATGAGCTGTTCTGTGCATCTGGACCCCACCTACCAAAATTCATGACTGACTCTAGGACTAGTGCCAAAGTTCCTGAGGGCATTTTACCATGGAGTGCTTACAGCCTGAAAGAGAAATGTGACATTCCTTTCCATCCCATCCAAAATATTTGGGTTTACAAGGATTGGCAAAAGCAATATTTGTCTAAAAGAAGAGGATGGAATTTGTGGGTGGTTCTATAATTTCAAGATCTGGTACAAAGGTGCTCAAGAGATGAATTCCAAATAAAAGACCAGAAAAGAATTTCCTGAGTGTCATTTTAAAAGACTTCATGCTAATAAGAGCCAAATTCTTCCTTTGATATTTTCAAGTTTGCTGAGTAAATAACTCATACATTTTCCATAATGATCACATGTGTGCTACCGGTATGCCTTAGAGTCTGACCTATTTTGCAGGTTGGCATAAGAATCAGAGAAATCCGTGCCAGGTGCTAGCATCCTAGCTAGCTCCCTGCCCTTATACTCAACACACATGTGGGGACTGAGATGGCCTCTGCTTTCTGAGGCTAAACTTAAACTGGTATCCCATCTAGTATATACTTAAATGGTATGATTTCCTTTGTCTTACTTTAATTTTGTTTCATATCTTTTGATTCCCTCTTGCTGAGTAAGAAAAAGACAATGTGTATCACTTAATATTCTCAAATTCCTCTCCAAGATTTTGAAGGTGGAGTAAAAAATACTTTGTATGAAAAAGTAAAGTAAACAATAAGTAGTCCTTTGAGGGCTTACATGTTGTCACAGACCATGTTTCTACATTCAAACATTCTTTTCCAGCCACTGACTATAAATCTTGAGGAGCTTGGCCAAGAAATGCCAACTGTAAGGAGTAAATGTGAAGAGACAGGAGGTGAAACTACTGATTAATAATTATCATAATGCCAGCTCAGTGACAAAGTGTACCTGATTTTGTTAGTGGGTGAGAAATTTCATACATTCAAAACACCAGTAGTTTTAATTTCGACAGTTACTCGAGGTAGCACTTTAGGAGAAGCTCATTAAATGCCTTCTCATAGCAGATATATGATGAATGTGGTTACAGTTCTCAGTACTACTTTCTATACAGACAATGAAACACTGATATTAAACTATAATAAAGAAATGATGAAACTAAAACTACCCTTTAATAGTCATATGATCGAGCCCATAGAAAACAATAATTTCACAGATGGAAGGTCAAATTAATTTCAACCAAATGCCTCAGTGCAAAGTAGAAGTCTGAAATGAATAGACCATAATGTTTTCAGAAGAAGCCTGTTGTTGTTTTTCTTTTTTTAAAATTTCATACAGTGCTGTTTTTACAATAGCCAAGTTTGAAATGCAAGCTTTTTGGAAAACATAAAATGCTTCAATCATTTCCTGGGGTGCTTATAGTTATTGGGGCAAAGTTACATTTTCTTTATTTTCTGGAATATTCTGTTTCTAAATTAAAATTTTTGATCATCCTGTTTAGAAAAAAATGGAGCTATAATCAATGGATGGCTCTTTTGTCTTTTTTTTTTTTTTTTTTTGAGACTAGGTCTTGCTATTTTTGCCCGTGGAACTGCAGGCTCTCGTTGCCCGGGGTACCAGACTCAAGCAGTCCCCAGCCTCAGCTTCCCAGGTAGCTGGGATGACAGGCGCGCGCCACCACGCCCAGCTATTTTTTTGGAACTAGGTCTCGCTACGGGCCCCAGGCGGGACTCGAACCGCTATCCCTAGCCCCGGCCGCTTCATAGGCTGAAGCTTACAGGCACGAACCACCGTGCCCGGC